>JAPEUT010000104.1:0-84149 GCA_027946375.1 Neodidymelliopsis sp. IMI 364377
GTATATATTATAATAGAGATATAAGTTATAATAGAGATATAGGTTATAGTAAAGTATAAGTTATAAACTAGAGTAAGACTAGTATTATAAGTATAAAACTAAAATTAATATAGCTTAGTATATTAAGATAGAAATTAATATAGTTTAGTATTTCTTTTTATAGTATATTATAGTGCTAAATAATCTCTATATAACTATATAATATAATATAGGTTATAGTTAAGATATAGATTAAAACTATTTATAGGTTATAATAAAAATATAGGCTATAATATAGTTATAAGCTATAATATAGTTATAGGTTATAATTATTATAGGTTATAATTATTTATAGGCTACTATATAGTTATAAGTTATAATATATTTATAGATTATAATATAGAGTAAGGCTAGTACTAATATAACCTAGTAAATTAAGACTAAAATTTAGATATAGCCTAGTAGATTAAGACTAAAATTTAAATATAGCTTAGCGCACTACTACAGCCTTATACTCTCTAGCACTACTACCTCTTAATATAAATAACTTAATAACTATAAGAGATATTAGAACTTATAAGAGTGTGTTTTACTTATAATCCTACACTATATCTTACCTACTTAAAAAAAAAAGAAAAAAAAATCTTAAAATTTCCTTACCTTAACCCTATATCTACACTTCAAGAAAATAGCGAAAAAAAAAAAAGTACCTTGGAAAAACCAAGTACCTTGGTTTTTCTTACTGGATAAGCTGGTAGGCAACGTGTCGTGGCAAGCTTCTAGATTGCCTGAGGAGATTGCTACTACTGCAAGAAGAAACTCTCCTCTCAGTGCGAAAAGACAAATGCGAATACTCTAGCTAACGCTATGTATGGCGGGCGTACAACAGGCATGTTCAGTTACAGTTATTTTACAGGCGGATTTGCAGGAGGTTAGGCAGAGTATGCTCGGGTCCCGTATGGTGACGTTAATCCCCTTCCTTTGCCAGATGATGTCCCTGACGAGAAGGGCCTCTACCTTTCTGACGTATTGGCTACTAGTTGGCATGCGGTTGTGGATACTGGGGTTCAAGAGGGGGACACTGTGGCGATCTGGGGAGCTGGCCCTGTTGGACAGATGGCTGCCGAGTTCAGCTTCATCAACGGGGCCCAGAGAGTCATTGTTATTGATTTCAACTGGCGACTGGAGTTCATGCGCAAGAAGTATCCAGCTGTGGAAACAATTGACTTTGGCAAGCTAAAGAAAGGGGAGTCTGTAACAAAGGAACTGATGAAAATGTGCAGCGATCGTGGACCAGACGTGTCAATTGAATGCGCTGCTGGCGAGTATGCAAAGACCTGGTCGCATTGCTTTGAGATTTTGATGGGGTTAGAGACGGATACAAGTGAGATTGTCAACGAGATGATCACAAGCACTAGGAACTTCGGACGTTGCGGTATCACCGGAGTCTATGTTGGATACGTTAGTCACATGCCCATCACGCTCAGCTGGAGTTGTGTTGTTGATACGTTTGCTAGCTCTCCGCTAGACGAATCATTTCAATATTGGTTCCCTGATGGAACGTGGCATCCGTCTTATTGGCAATGGTCAAGCCCCAGTTCACATGCACTGGGAAAAGCTGTTGAAGATGATTCAGGATGGCAAGATAAAGCCTCTGAACATGGTATCGCACCGGGTGAGGCTCGAAGACTTGGATAAAGTGTACTACAAGTTCGAAGCCAAGGAGGACGGCATGCAAAAGGTGTTTGTTGAGACTAGATGGTCAGCTCCCGCTTGTCAGGGTAGCCCTGGGCTGACAGTTTATTGAAGTTGATTGATTTTTGCCACTATTGCCACTACTGCTTTGGCTCGGTCCATGACTCTATCAACAGCGAGCCAGCTTTAGGTATTCGGGGAAGACAGACCTTCTTCCACCACAGCAATATATGTCTAAAGGCGCATTGACACTGTCTCACTCTTGCTTCGTTCCTACAGTTAATCAGTGACAATCTAGACCGCTTCATCGCACAGGTATATGGACTAGCTCATGAAACTGGATATCCAAAGAGGCGCTTGTTCGGGTTTGCACGAATTGATCTTGCGGCTGGAAATAAGAAAGAAATCGAGCTTAGCGTGAGCTTGAGGTCACTGCAGCGTTAAGACAATGGAGAATTCGTGACAAGGAGTGGAGATAGCACGGTTGAGATTGCCGCATTTCTAGTGATGAAAATGCTCCTAATTGCAAACATTTACTTACAAATACAGTCATACTGACCATGTTTACTACCTCTAAGGTCTATCGATGTCGCTGAAAGATTACAGATTATAAGTACACTCAGGATGCAGCTGCTAGAATAACATCTGCAGCCTTCTCTGAAATCATGTAGATAGGAAGAGCAAGGTAGGTGCCCGGGATCTTTGGGAAGGAGGAGGCATCAACAACTCGAAGCCCCTCAACGCCGCGAACCTTGAAGTTGCCGTCGAGCACGGCGTTCTCATCATCATCTGCACCAATGGGACAAGTACAAGAGGCGTGGTGGCCCCAAGCCTCATACTTGACAAATTCTCTCAACTGCGCGTTCGTCTCCACTTGTTTTCCGGGCCAGACCTCCTTGAAGCTACCATCCAAAGGGATAAGGTCTGCGAGAGCTTTGCGACCGAACTTCATGCCTTCCACTAGAGCGTCGATGTCTTCGTCACCACCAACAGCAAAATTTCTTTTGCGGATATCGGGAACATCCTGCGGGTTACCACTGCGCAAAGTGACCGAACCAGCGTTATTGCGAGATTCAGCTTTGAGCGTCAGCCATGTCCAATGGTTACCTCCATCTGTAGCGTTCTGGAAGTAGCTAGGGTAGTAGCCGTTGAAATAAGCTGGCCAGCCAGCGACAAAGAGATCAGCGTTACCGTTAATTGAGTTGCTTGCTTTCTTTGTGATTGCCAGAGCAACGCCGTTGGTAGCATACGACCCTTTTTGTACGGGTAAAGTCTCCCACTTCTCGAGGCAAGGGTCGCTCCCTTCAAGAAAGGTACAGTCCTCCAGTAAAGCCAGCTTAGTGGGAGCCTGGCCAATGACAGGGATCTCGTAGCGGTCTTGGAGGTTCGTGCCCACGCCCGGAAGGTGCTTAACGACTTCGATTCCGAACTTTTCGAGCTCATCCTTGTGCCCAATACCAGAGAGTTTGAGTATTTGCGGGCTGTTGAAGGCACCAGCAGAGAGAATGACCTCTCGGGTAGCTGTGACGGCGCCCTTAGTACCCTGTCCAGTGACAGCACCAGACTGACGACGAGGATCGGCGCCGTAAAGAGACCTTCCAGCCAGAAAGTTGACACCAGTCGCTTTCGGTGAGCTACCACTGCCCTTGTTGAAGACAATGTTAGTGACAAGGGTGTTGAGCTGGATATCCAGGCGGTATCTGCGGCTGCCGTCGCTGTTCTTTGCGTTGACAACTTCGTTTAGCAGATCGACAGGCCCGGCCCGCTTGTAATCAGGGATTTTCATCGCTAAAGGCACCTGCCATAGACCTTCTTCCGAGTCTCGAGACGTGCCAGGGTGGTTGATATCACGGAGCAGTACTTGTGCGAGACCACTCACAGTGGTGAGAAGCGACCCCAAGAGAGTCTTACCCATACCAGTCGCAGCAGCAAGCACCAAAGAAAGCACCTTGAAATCCTGAACGATCAAGGTAAGCTCAGTCAGTGAAGTCTCAAGCCAACCGCTGAAGCCATGACCGGCAATACTGTTCGGCAGGTAACGGGCCTTCTCCAAACGCTCGTAGTATTTGCGCATGTTTCCGGGGGCCCAAGTGGCATCGCCAGTAATGCTCTGGATATGCTCCCAATCACTCTTATAAGGATAAACCGTGATCAAAGCATTGTGTGAGGAGCAACCACCGAGAAATCCGACGCGCGGATATAGAATACCAAGTGGTGTGGCCCCTGCGGGTGGGTTGGCGCCTGTGTAGCGAGATCCATCAGCAAGTTCGTAGGTGACCTTGGTGTCCTTCTTGATACTCTCGTCATCGTCAAAGTGCTTCACGAAAAAGTCCCACCTCATCGGCTCGTACTCAGAGGCCACAGCGTGTAGGGCGGGCACGTTGTACTCGGTAGTGTTGGACTCGTCTGCACCAGCCTCGAGCAGGAGAACTGTATGGCCAGCAATAGCAAGCTTAGCAGCGAGAGGCGCACCACCAGCGCCGGAGCCAATGACGATATACTCGTAGTCTTCGAGAGTTATGTCGGCTGTGGCATTGTCGGAAGCACGCTTGACATTCACACCTCGGAAGGGCGTGTGCTCGGCGCCATCACTGCCCAATGGATTAGTAAAGATGAGATCTTCCCGAGTCTACGGCAACCAACATACATATACCGTCCTAAGACAGCCGACACGAGGAGCGTAGCTACTGTACAATACTTCATTTTCTGCAGTGAGATGATGAGGTGGGAGAGGCAGATTTAGAAAGTGCGGAACGAG
The DNA here is from genome assembly GCA_027946375.1 of Neodidymelliopsis sp. IMI 364377. Lineage (NCBI taxonomy): Eukaryota > Fungi > Ascomycota > Dothideomycetes > Pleosporales > Didymellaceae > Neodidymelliopsis > Neodidymelliopsis sp. IMI 364377. Next base: position 4,433 of record JAPEUT010000104.1, read on the forward strand.
GACATTAAGAATGGGTCTCTTGGGCAATCGAAGAATTGGCTAACTAGAACTCTAGAGAGAATGCACGATATGGAGGAGAAGGTGATATACATGTACCCAAATTATGAAGGGAGAGACCAGCTCAGACGAGTGTCGGTCGTGATTGGGATCATCGCGGCACGTTCGTACACTATCCATATTCATTCTGCTTTGGCCTGTGCTTCGATTGAATTCGGAAAACTAGTCTCAACGGTCGGGAGTTGTCAATCACGGACCCAAAACACTCGTGTGGGGTTCTTGAATCTCGGTTGATCGATTTCGGGCCGACAGACCCTCTTAGCCCCTCCTCGACTGAGAGACAAGAGATGTGAATGAAATTTCTAGTCCTCAACACGTACTACCAAGTGTCTCAGAATGTATATGTTCAGTTCTTGAGTACTAGGTCGAGAAGAGATTGTCTGCGCTTATTCTCTATCGATGACTTCAAAACCACTGACTCGTCATGCCTGTATCACACCCACTCAACGAGGGATGATTTTCGCACTGCACCTAGTACTCTTGGCCGCTTCATCCTTCCTCCTGAAGCGGCCCTTCCATGCATGCGCGTACGTTACGACACCTCTCGGACCGAAACTAATTGGATAGTGAACTGACTGCATGGGTATGTATGCAGGCCTCTCTTTGTAGCATGAGCTCACTGACTCCTTGTACTCTGCTGGCTTCGATGCCAGCAGAGTACAACGAGTCAAAAAAATTAACGTAAATATCCTGAGAGCTGTTCTCTTCCCTTTTACTGCCACTCATTCCCTCCAATTTGGGGATTGACATCACACGAACGTAACACTGACATGCTTCCAACGACTGCTCTGGTCCTCCTGGCCACGCTACTTTTTGTCTCTGTGAGATCTCAGGAAGATCTTGTTTCTCTGGCAAAACATATGCCAAATTGTTCTGTGCGTTTCCGCTTGCTCAAACAAGTGAGTTTTAGTACTCTGTCTAACCACTTTCATTAGGCGACTTGTTTTACTCTGGAGATTCCTCAATCCGCGTGCGCCACGGATCTGACCTTACAGTGCATATGTGCTGATATTGCTTTAAATGCAGCTGTGAGCAACTGTGCTCAGAAGACCTGCACGATCTACGAAGTCCTTCGTAAGAAGCCCTGTTTTATAGACCCGTCCAGTTGGTATACTGATTCATCAACACTCCAGAAACCAAAAACATCTCCGATCATGAATGTGGTGTTCCTGTCCGCGACAGGGGCCATGATTTCATAGTAATTGGTATTTGCGGTGTCTCAGTTGCGATACTAGCCTTTCTCTTGAGACTAGGTGCGAGTTTGCCGAAAGATGGTCGACAGATGTCGTGGGACGATGCCACAATGGGTTTTGTGGTTTTGCTAGTTATCCCTCCTGCCGTATTTACATTTTTTTGTAAGTTTTCCACACACTCAAGCGTTGTACTGGAAAAATCTGACGGGTTCCTAGTAACTGACAACGGCTTGGGTCGAGATATGTGGACATTGCAGGATTACCAGATCACCAATGTCCTCCACTTCTTTTTCATTGGAGAAATATTTTACGTCATCTCCCTAGGCGTCTCGAAGATCTCTATCCTCTGTTTCTACCTCCGAGTCTTCCCGCTTATAGGATTCCGGCGCCTCATTTATGGCGTCATGGGCCTATCAGTGGCCTACACAATCGCTTTCTTCTTCGCGACTACCTTCCAGTGTACACCAGTCAGCTACGCTTGGACGCAATGGGATGGCCTTCATGAAGGCAAATGCAATGATGTCCATCTCCAAAGTTGGGTTTCAGCCGGTATTAGCATCCTCCTAGATGTGGTTGTGATGGTTCTCCCGCTGAAACACCTCGCGGGATTGAACATGAATCTGAGGAGAAAGTTGATGGTCATGTCGATGTTTTCTGTGGGAATCATCGTCATCGTCATCTCAGCCCTGCGCCTTTACACCCTCGCGCACTTTGCCAAATCGAAGAATATTACCTGGGACTATTTCGAGGCCGGTTACTGGAGTTTACTCGAGATAGATGTCTCCATCGTCTGCGGATGTATGCCTGCCCACCGTTTACTTGTGGCCAGATTGTGGCCCATGATGAAGTCGACTTTCTACTCCGGCAAGAACAGCTCAGCAAACTCCTCTGCATTATCTGCGGGAGTTGGATCCAACACAATCAGATACAAAAAGACTGTAAGTATCTCGGTCAAGCCTAAAGCAGAGGATGCCGGGGACTTCATTCCATTGGTCGACTTGGAAACTGGCAATCCACATCCTTTGGAAGCAATCGAACCAAATCGGGAACGTAGACCTTCAGATCACAACTCGGACAACAGCTTTGGACAATCTCAAGATGAACAGAAACCAAGATCGGGGTTTCGACACAGTAAACATCACTCTGGCAACTGGCCTATAGCGGATGCAGCAATGACTAAGGAACATGTGTAAGGCAAAAGCGTGGCTATGGCTGCTCCAAGGAAGGATCACAATGCACTGCGTTATTCAGAGGCCTTTCCATAGACTTGACAGCAAGAAGTGCGTCTGTAATGAGATAACACCTGCACAAAGTTGGCGATAGGCAGTATAGATACTCAAAGACCTGCGTTGATGAGCTCGGTTCAATAATGTAGAGAGAAATCCAAAAGCACACACACAGAGAGTCGTGTTCCACAGCTTAATCCTGACAACGCAACGTGTGATAATCTAGATCAACATGACCAACTAGGAAGCATACTTTGGCCACGAACAGGGTGGGCTTCCAAGCTGTCATATGCTGAAAGAAGTTGAAGCAAAGATCTATGCAGTTGTTGTTCTGTGAGCCGTGATTGTCTTAAGCGCAATTGTTTGTGCAAAGCTCACTGCTCACGCACATCTTCTCCCACAGTTTGACTGCCTTGCCTTCGGGGACTTACTATGGTGCCCGGCATAAGTCTAGTGTGTGGGGAACAGCAACAAGGGGTACGGACCGAAAACGCTGAAACTCCTTGAACCAACAAGACTAGCCCTGGTCTCTAACCTCATCATCAAATGCCTTGTAATAGTCCGTAAAAGTTCAGAACCCGCCTTAGTTACCAGCTACTCCAAGATCTACTCACAGAACTTATGCCGAGTACCACAGTAGAGCTCAGCTGACGATGATCGGTGACTACTTGTGAGAGTACACGCAGTGGTATGCAATTTGAGTCGGGCTGTGTCAAAGAACAGATCAGGAGCCATTGTCTTCTGTCCTCCCTTCAAGATGTTGACTAGGTAGAAGGTCTGAGCGGTACTGAAAGGATAAGGTCTTTGCATCGTTCCTGTTGCAACATTCCCCAGTTGGACTTGTTCTGGCTATCGCGCTACAGGGAAAGCGGGCCGAAACCGAGATCGCGCTGTGCACTCTGTTGATAAGTACTTCGGCAACACTTACCATCTCCACTTCTTCCCGAGTGGACCGCCTTGGCCCTGCTCCACTAACAAATTAAATCTCCGAAAGATCGTCACTTGTCTCTTTTTCGTGTTCGAGGAGTGGTAAGTTTGCGTTTAGTCTGATCTCGCGTTATGCTTTGTGCAGTTTACATGATTACAGACAGACACTGGCTAATCTCCTAATCCCTTTCTTCAGCTTGCTCCGGTCCACTTCAGAACCCTTGCTTCTATCCATCGCCTCGGGTACATCATGGGCAGCTTTGCCACCCACACTTTTCCTGACCTTCACGTAAATATTTGATCTGTGTTACTGCCAATCGGCTTTCGTCTAATTATGATGATCGGGGCCATCTGTCTCGTCTTTCATTCCGCACTTCTCGCTCAGGCTTTGCCCTCTCTTATTGTCTCGAGCCTCATGAATCTCACCCCTGAGAAACTGAATCAAGCATTCGAGGAGGTGAAGTCATACCAGAAGGAGAAGCGCTTCATCCTAGACTCGAACAAGCCCATCGAAACCTCTGGCAAACACGCATTTCAGGCTCCCGAACAAAGCGATCAACGTGGACCTTGTCATGGATTGAATGCGTTGGCGAACCACAATTACATCTCTCATGATGGTATCACCAGCTATGGCGAGGTAGTAACGGCCATCAACCAGGGTTCGTGCCGCAACAGACTTCAAGAAATGCAAGGAAAGAGCTGAACATAGTCTTAGTGTTTGGCATGGGCACCGATCTGGCCTCTATTCTTGGTGTCATGGGTACGGTTTGGACAGGAAATCCGCTTTCTTTAAACCCCGGGTTTTCAATTGGTGGCACTGTTGCTAGTGACAACTCCGATAACATTTTAGGCAATCTCCTCGGTCTTGCTGGTACGATTGTGGTTTCTCCTGGGTTTTGTAAGCCATACAATGCTGACACTCGCACAGGTGATCCTAGAGGTCTCCAAGGTTCACACAATTGGATTGAGTCCGATTCTTCTCTCACGCGAGACGACTTATACGTAACCGGCAATGCGCGGTCGATGAATATGACTCTTTTCCGCGACATCTGCGATCGTGCAGATGAGAATGGGGTCATATCAATGGACCTTCTAGCAGAGCAAGCTGCTCGTCGTTGGAAATACAGTGTCTCACATAACCCCAACTTCTACTATGGACCTGTTACCGGTATGGTAAGCCGGAATGCAGGCTATCTCTTCCTTGGTCGTCTACTTTCGAATCATACTAAGGAGAACTCGGATGATGTGCTCACTCAGGAAGTGTTCAAGAGTTTCTTCGGTGTATTTGAAGATGCGGAAGGTAACCTCGAATATCGAGAAGGTCATGAGACTTTTCCCAGGAACTGGTTCCGCAGATCGAGCGACTATGGCCTCGTGTCGCTGAATCTGGACATAATCAGCTGGGTGTTGAATTATCCCGAGTTGGGAAGGTATGTCGGATCCTGCAATTCCCCCACGCAGATAGTAGGATTGGCCAACTAACCAATCGCAAACAGCATCGGCGGTAACACTGGTACCGTTAACTCCTTCTCGGGCTTAGATTTGCACAACATAACCGGTGGGATCGTCAACTCAGCTTCGCTACTCGAAGAGAACAATCTTCTATGCTTCGTCTTCGAACTGCTCAAGACCTTTCTACCCAACTCTCTCTCGCCGTTATTTGCTACTTTGGAGGGCCCTATCAATCTGCTGACTGAAGTCCTGGCTGCGCCAATCTTGAGTCTCGCATGCCCTGCTTGGAAGGATTTGACCGAAGGCGGTGAACCAATCTGGGATCTTATCCAGCACAGGTTTCCCGGTGCAGAGAAAGCAGGATCAAGTTTATAAGTAGCTAATGTAGTTTTGACAAAGGCAGCCGAACATTGGAAGATAAAGCACTTGCAACAGGTCGTACTAAAGTGTGTCAATACGTCAATACAACTGAGCCTCACTTCTTTCTCCCGCCTCGCACCAAGGCTCTTTGTAGGACCTCGCAGTGGCAGTCGCACGTCCGGCGGTCGAGGTAGCGGCTAAAGAGATCCAAGTGGTGTTAAGATAGCCAGCGCTCTCCAAGCCTGATCAGCTGTGGCCAGGCTGAGATAAGTAATATTCTCGTGGTCGTTGCCCAGTCAGATGGCAAACTTGCTAGACAAGAAAGTCGGCTTATCAGGAAGCTTGACGAGGTACCTGAACACGGTGCCTCATCGAGAAGTGGCGATCAAAAGATGGAGAGCTTTCCACTGAAAGCCTGCGTCATGACAATAATGATACAGCTGGACTGACATGTGATTGATGGTTGAGCACTCGAACCTGGAGGACGGGTCGCTCATGTTGCCGAGGGTACTGCACTCTAGGCGAATTGCGGTACTGGCGATGGCTTGACCTTGAAACAGGCGTCGTATACTGGACGGGGAAGCTAGGTGATGCTAGACAGCGATGACTGACAATCGAACAACAAACAGAAGAAAGGCGACACCCCTGACCAAAATGATCTAGTGCCCAAAAGTTCAGGCAAACGAGTGGAAACAGACAAGATCGACAAGCGCGTACTCTGGCGATGCAGCTTTCCAGGCAGATGCTTGGCAGTCCTGAGCCACCTGCTGTTGACGTACAGACAGACGTAAATTGTTCTTTCCTACAGTGTGAGAGCTTGCCGACGAGACGAGCGACATCTTCCAAGACGACTTATCTTTAGTGCAGCGGCACCTCAACTTCCGGCTGTTGATCTCATCATCAGAGCGTTTCTGAAAGCCACTGAATCTTCTGCTAAGGCGTATATCTTGTTGCACAGGTTGTCCCAGTGTTTTTTGCTGAATGTGTGCTAAGAGGCGTGTGGTATACAGACTTTCGGCAAACTGACAACATGGCGTTCAGGCTCGCGCAGATCCCAAGGTCCCCGCCTATGCCAAGGCCGATGCCAAGTCAGGCGTTTCCACTTTGGTGCCCGAAATCGTGTTGCCCCTGCATAAACCACAGGGCTGGACCGCCCTGGCACCCAAGCTAAGCTCGGCATCGACTCATTCAAAGCTACTTCTTACCTTTCTGCTATCGAGCACTTCGATAACTCAATCTCATCAGACTCGACAGCCAGCCACAGGGCTGACAAAGTCTTGAGGCGTCAATCCGGCGTCTGGAATTTGCGCGCGCATGTGCAACTAACCAACAAACAGTCTCCTTGAGCCGAAAACTGGTGTATTGAAATGGCGCATCAGTATGCCACGATAAGAGCTGATGGTCATTCCAGCTTGCGTTATGGCAGTACTAGCATTGGTGTTACGCACAGAGAATGGGGCTGCAAACTGTGTGAGAAGAGGGTGGCCTTTAGTGGCTTATCTCTGGGACCACATTGTGCGAGCGCAAACTCTCTTTACAAGTCAATGGATATCCATATTAAGCCCAGAAGCCTCTAAGTACGCGCCACGATGTAATAGGAGTAGATACCGGCACATGGCTATGGAAGTCGCAGGCCACGGCCGGGCACGCCGAGCACGCTCATTTCCACAGCACGGAGCCAGGAGTGTCAGCTCTCTCTGTGTTCAGCTAGGTATCGCATGGCTTAGGGGAGTTTCTGTGGCTGATTCAATTGACAGTTGACCGGGATCCACACGGGAGCCATCAAGGCGTATACGAGACGCCTTTTCTTTTCTGTTTAAGTACAGTTAAAGGTAAAGTACATCCTATCTACGCTCGCCAGCAGCTTCAACGTTCTCAGACTCTGGCGTTATGGCCACTTCTTTCATTACGAGGCTGGCAGTGTGTCTGGCCGTCCTCTCGTTTCCTCAGCTTTCATTTTCTCTAGGTAAAACAGACACCATTACATGGGGAGGCGACAACTCCAGAACTGGCTACGAAACCACCCACAATCTTGACCCTCAAACGGTCTCCAGCCCTGACTTTGGCAACATCTGGACTGCCAAACTCCCGGGTAACTTCAACGGTATTGGTGCAGAACAAGTCCTCTCTCAACCTTTGGTGTACACAACGGGCAATGGTACGTAAAGTGAAGCATCTATCGTTTCTGTGAATGAAAAAGAAATGTATTTGCGGACCTAGATCTGTCCATGCAATGGAAATCTGGCAAGACATTAAAGTCACACTATCGAACACAAACTCGAATATTACTAATCTTGGTGCTTTGGTATTCAGGTGTTCAGTACGTCTTCGTTGCAACAACGCAGAATAACCTATACAAAATCAACGCCAAGACAGGAGAAGTAGTGCAGTCACGCAACATCGGTGTTCCTTTTCTATCAGCTGACATCGGTGGTAAGCATTCAATCAACCCTGACAACGTTGAGCCTGCATACTGATGGACCTGGATAGGTTGCAACGACATTGCTCCTGCCATTGGTGTGTCGGGAACAGGAGTCATTGATCCTGCGACCGGCCTATGGTATCTGACTTCGAAAACATATTCGGATCAAGTAAGCTCACTGGCGGTATCTGTGGCAGCCAACGATACTGATCACTTCCTCAGTTTCAAACCGGCAACTTCGGCCCTTCCAACTCGCCTGGTCGCCAAAATGGCCGTTACTACTTCCACGCGATTAGCACAGAGGATCTTTCTGAAGCGCCAAATTTTCCAACACCTCTGCACCAGACCCCTTTTCGAAACAACAAGAACAGATGGCTAGTCGCTGGCGATCAACATCAAAGACCCGCACTGCTGCAGGTGGGTGACTATATCTACACCGGTTGGGCTTCTCATTGCATTCAATATAACTACACGGGAGCTATCATTGGTTTCCACAGAACCACAGGTGCCATTGTGGAATCTTACTCCATGCAGTAAGTCTGGAAAAGTTCCAATACTGCTGTCAAGTCTTTACTAATCCTGTCTGGTAGAGGAGGCATCGAGCCGAACACAGTCCCTGGAGGTGGTGTCTGGATGAGCGGTGGTGGTCTGGCGTACGACGGTGCTGGAAGTATATTCTTCTCTACTGGAAATGGCTATGCCTCTCAGCTTCCTGCAACCGGCCGCCCGCTATCAGGACGCAGCGTGCCTACGGCTCTCGAAGAGGCTGTCGTTCACATGAATCTCAACAGCGATGGTACTATATCCCCGGTAGACTTTTTCATGCCATGGGAAAAGACGCAACTCGACGGCGCGGACAAGGATCTCGGTACCACACCATTTCAGCTACTTCCGTCGGAATTTTCGTGTCCCAATGATCGGCGTGTTGGAGTCATCACTGGCAAGTCGGGCAAAACCTACTTTCTGAATGTCGACAACCTTGGTGGCTATCAGCAGGGTGCAAACAGACTAGACGATGCGATCTTCGTCTACCAGCATGAGAACTCTGTCTATTCCGCCGCGGGAGTGATGCCAATCGGCAAGTACATCTACGTGAACGTCATCAATTACAAAACTCGAGTCTTCCAGTGGAGCTGCAACGCCAATGGGGATGGAGCTGTAACTGAGGTCACGACAGCAGCGGAAAAGAACGCTGTCAACATCGGTGTTGGCCATGGTACTACGACTTCTATCGATGGCCGTACAGGCTCTGGACTGTATTGGACCACAGATGTCGAGGGCCTCAACCTACGTGTCTACGATGCCACGCCACCAAGCGATGGCAGCCCGCTCAAGCTGCTCAGAGGTTTCAACATACAGAGATCTGGAAAATTTGCGCACCCTGTCTTCGGTGACGGCAAAGCGTATGTCGGCGCTACTGCTGCACTGTACGCCTTTGGCTCTCCTGTCAATCTTCCACTCAACTGCACAGGACCTGTAGCCTTCCCCAAAACTTCCATCAACGGAACCTCTGAACCGCTCCCAATCACTTGCACGGCTAATGTTGCCACCGCAGTCACCAGTTTCACCATCTCAGGCAACCCGAACTTTGCAGTTGTGAAGGAAAGCCTACCGACTTTGCCTTTGACTCTCGCAGCTGGAAAGCAGTTCTCCTTCCAGGCACGCTTCGTTCCAACTGCCATTGGGCCACTATCGAGCGATGTGATCATCACCACCACCAACCAGGCGGCTGGGTCTTCATCTCGTACACCGGTCACCTTGAGCGGTACAGCCAACTCCGCCGCTGGCGTCTTTGGTATCCAGCCCATCACCGTGTCCTTCAACACAACCATTGGCGCCGGAGAGGTTCAGAAGAGTGTTTTCTTCAACAACAACGGCGACACAGCTGTCACTGTGAACGACATACAATTTTCCACTGTGTCCGAAACAGGTCCATGGGTTCAGCCGGTTACTACCGACGATGGCAAGAAGCAGGTGGCACAGTTCACCTTCGCCAACCTGCCAAGCACTATCCCTGCCAACACCCGCCAGGCGGTGGGAATTTCCTACAACCCACCTTCAGCGGGGAACCACGTCGTCTTCATCAAGGTATCAACCGATGGAGGGAGCAAAATCCTGGATGTCTTCGGGGCAACAGGCAGTGCACCCAGCGCACTATTCGAGTTCCAGAGACCCGATGGCACAGGTAAGTCGACACGCATGATAGATCCTATTTCTTCCAAAGCAAATTGAAAACAACATGCTAACTTCCACCACTAAGGTTGGGACCAGTACGTTCCCGGCATGAATTTCTCCTTCGGCAATGTCTACCCTGGTCAAGTGCTCAACCTGGTCGTGCGTATCACGAACAACGGCTCAAACACTGCTTCTCCGCTGGGTTTGACAGTTTCGAAGCCTCCATTCGCCGTCCCTGGTTTCGTCAAAGCAGCGAACAGTATCGATCTCGCTGAAGGCACACAAATTGCCGCAGGACAATCTGCGAACGCTACAGTCTTCTGTGCACCTCCTGAGCGCCAAGTCAACACTCCCTCTACCCAAGCTGGGGCTCCCTGGAGAATCAATACCAACAGCGACCAAGGAGCAGTGGTACTGACTTTCGATTGCACGGGAGCCGCGCCTCAGGTCGGACCTCTCTTGTCTAATGGCTCGGCTCAACATGGCTATATCGGTTGCTATCGGGACTCAACTCCTGGTCGTCAACTTTCCTACAATGCGTACTCCGACGACAATAACAACACAGCTGGAAGATGCATCAATGCATGCGCTGCGAGTGGTTACAACTTCACCGGACTGATCTTCCAACGCGAGTGCTGGTGTGGCAATGCGCTTCCTCTCAAGCGAGGTGTGCAAGATGACTGCAACTACCGCTGCACCGGCGATAGCAATCATACCTGCGGTGGAAACGGTGTGAGTCACAACATGCCAATGATCGACCTCTTCGCAGACACATCCAAGTGGGATGGTGTACTTCAGGGCCCTGATCTAGCAATTCCCCAAACCTCCGGAGCTTACGCTTACGCTGGCTGTTATGCGGAAACTTCTGGTAAGACATTCAACACGAAAACCGCCTCGAACCCGTTGAATACTGTTGATAGCTGTCGAAAGTTCTGCGGAAATTCGCAGCTCTTCGGTTTACAGTTCGGTGTGGAATGCTATTGCGGAGCGACCATCGCATCTTCCTCCAGTCTCGTGGACGACTCACAGTGCGGAATGAGTTGCAAAGGCAACAATAGCCAGTTTTGTGGTGGACCGTCACGAATGCAAGTTTATCGACTTAACACTACATCGTCTACAAGTGTTTCGAGCTCGTCAGCGACAGGCTCCATATTGACCTTAAGTGTATCTGTATCCAGTACAGCCTCCTCAACTCCAACCCCAGAGCCGGAAATCGATGGTGTTTCTGCAAGAATTGGATCCTACAAGTATCAAGGATGTTACAGCGAGGTCACAGGTCGTGCCTTGACAGTCAACGCGAAAGGCGACGCAGGCATGACTAACAGGTAATATATTCTGGTCATAAGTGAGAGATGGTTTACTGACTCGATTTCGTACAGGGTCTGTGCCTCATTCTGTGCTGGATCTACTTACTTTGCAACAGAGTATGCTGCGGAGTGTTATTGTGGAAACACGTTGAATGCGAACTCCTTGCCGGCTACGGACGGTCGCTGCAACATGCCATGTAAAGGCAACAGTACGGAAATTTGCGGTGGGCCCAATGGCCTGACGCTTTTCAAGCTCGACACGAGCAGCAGCAGCACTATGAGTTCAACCTCGTCCTTTATGAGTAGCTCGATCTTGAGTAGCAGCTCAATCTTGAGTGGCAGCTCAACATCGACTTTGGCATCTACGACTACCACAAACACGCCGGTATCCACTCCTCTGAAATGTCCAACCGATGATGGCGCGACTTATGTTTCCAACTCGCAAGCATTCCTTATCGAATGCGGCAAAGACTACGCTGGCAACGACATAAAATCTGTCGGAGTTACCGTTAACAACCTCAATCAGTGCATAAGCGCCTGCGCTACCACAACTGGGTGTCAAAGTGTCGCGTTGTCTGGTGCGGCTTGCTACCTGAAGAGCGGAGTCGGCAAAGCAAACTCCAATGCGGTCTGGGGCGCTAGAGTCATCACTGTTACCAGCATGACGACATCTGCGAGCGTCTCACTATCTTCTGCAGTCTCTAGCGGCTCCCTGACATCGGCAAGCCCATCGACAAGCTCAAGCGCTGCTAGTACCACCAGCCTTTCAAGCACGTCTTTGACGAGTATTTCTTCGAGCAGTCAGTCATTGATTATTATCACAACTACTTCTAGCAGCAGTCTATCGGCCTCATTGTCAAGTTCTGGCACTATATTCATGAGCACTGGCTCGAGCGTGTCCTTGACGAGCACAACTTCGGGTAGCAGCTCGGTTCCCACAAGTGGATCTTCCATTATAACCGGCGCTTCAACCGCTACTAGCACTTCGATCTATACTAGCTCTTCGACAACCACAAGCAGTTCAACATCACTCGTAAGCGGTTCAAGCAGTATTCTTTCCTCGTCTAGCAGCACTCCGATGTCAATGAGTAGCTCGGCCTCCACGATTCTCTCAACCTCCATCAGCAATCTTCCACTCTCTTCGTCGTTCACTACCATAGTGACAACTGCCTCGATCGCATCAAGCGCAAGTTCGTCCACACCCATCTCGTCCACCGTTACAGGACCTACTGTGGCACCGACTGCTGGTATCTACTACTCTCTAGGCTGTTATAGTGAGAAGTCTGGTGGCCGAGCTTTGACCGAAGTATACACCAATACGAGCATGACAGTGGAGATGTGCGCGTCAGAAGCCAAACGTTTACAGTATGACTACATGGGTGTAGAGTATGGACAAGAGTGCTGGATGGGAGATTCTTTCGATACGACAACAAGTCCGATGCTTGCACAAAGCAAATGCAATACAGCTTGCCCTGGTAACAAAGCCACTACTTGTGGATCAGGCAATACCCTGCAGATGTACATGCTGAACAGTACACTGGCCACACCTAGGACCCAAGCGCCAGCAGGTGTAGCGCTTGCATGTCCTGCATCTGACGATCAAGCCTGGACAGCCTCTAACGGATCCAAGTTCCGAATCGAGTGTGGTTGGGATCGATATGGTGCAGCGTCGAGAGTCACAGCAGCGAGCTACGAAGCCTGTCTAGAAGCATGCGCTAAGACTACTAGCTGTGGAAGTGTTGCACTGCTTGGTCAAGACTGCTACCTCAAGACTGGCACACTTGGCACGCGATATAGGAAGGATGGCATTCTAGGAGCGACATTGATGACCAAGTAATTCTAATTGAGCAGTTACTGTGTTCTGCGCTGTAACATACATACCTTTCATGTTCTAGACTAGAATCTGTTACCTTTACACATTCACTATCTATGATGATTCTCGACTGTCGTTATCTATGAAACAATTCAATGAAATTTCTGTTCCAACAATGTGTGACCAAGCAGTGCCTAGTACGTGACAATGGGTAGTGGCGAACGGTATAGCGAAGCAGTCGAAGGCTTTACAGAGCAATCTTCGCGAACAAGGGTCTTTGTGTTATTTCTCTAATTCGCCATGATGGCAGAATATGGCTTAGCTTCGAAAAAAGATTGAACTTCCCATCTGACCTTTTCGTACATTAACAAGCGACTGAATGTTTAGTCCAAAATCCCGGCGCATCTGCGGCATCTGCGGCCTAGGATATGTTGCATCATCACGCGAAGAGACTGACTCTCAGATAGTTATCAATTTTATTGTGTTCTCTAACTTACATGTAGAAAACCGATTGGTGCCACTTTTTCCATCAGCGATTACAATGCTGAGGTGTGGCTCACCAGCTAGCTCGCCCAAGGACCAGATGTGTGTTCCACGTGAGACACCTATTAAAGCAAGGAAATCACATTCTCACTAGACAACTATAAAAACAAAAAGATGGTCGTTTAGCGCGAATAAGAGCTCGTTTGAGAATACCATGGCCCGGGTCGAAATTTGAGATCTCTGCATTGTTCAATGACCGCGGTGAACAGTAGCGCTGACAAATGTTGAACCTGCCTCATTTAATTTTGCTACAACGTGGATGGTACAAGCACATTACTCAGCAGAACTAGCTATGATTTCATACTATAAATGTGGGTCAGCTTATAGATCAGATAATGTAACTAGCAAGGACTCCGGATATAAAAGATGAGCAAATAATGTCATGAATCAAATCAGCATACAAGCCTGACTCTGTCTTCTCGTCCATACTTTCCTTCCGGTCTACAAGATGTCCAGTGATTCGATCGCTATTTTCCCTGCCTCGGGTGGTATCGGCGGGGGCACTTCCAAACACCTTCTCAACCTCGTGAATGCGAAAAAAGTTATTCTTGTCGCAAGAAGTCCAAGCAAGATCCCAACCAAATACACTGACGCAGGCACAATTGCCAGATATGGTGATTACGATAAGCTTGAATCGCTCGATCATGCTTTCGACGGAGCCAGCTGCCTCAACCTCATCTCTTACGCTAGTATTGAACATGAACACCGTTTCAAGGTCAGTCCATGATGGCCTAATGACAATAGGTGTATAATACTGAGATATCTTGATAGGTCCACAAATATGCGATTGACGCAGCCATACGATCAGGGGTCAAACACGTCTTTTACTCCTCCCTCGGGTTTGCAGGCACTCATCCCGACTCACTTGCGTTCGTTATGCAAGCTCATCTCGATACCGAAAGATATCTTGCGAAACTCGCTAGCGAAACCACTTCGTTCACATACACTATCGTACGTCAAGGCTTATACACCGAGTCGTATGGTCTTTATCTCGCATTTCTCAATCTGAAAGCCCCACCTGCTGAGCTGAAGATTCCTCACGACGGAAAAGGACCAGGGATCTCATGGGTGAAGCGCGAAGAACTTGGCGAAGGCACGGCGCACCTGATCGCGAATTACGCGAAAACTCCAAAATCCTTCGATTTCATCAACAAGACACTTCTGCTTTCAGGTCCTAGAGATGTTTCAATCAAGGAGAGTGTCGATATCATCAGTCGTATTACTGGAAATGAGATAAGAATTCAGCAATCTTCGGTGAAAGAATGGGCAACCCAGGATTCCGTCAAAGGGGCTTCGGAGTACCTGGCTGGCGACATGGCAAAACATTGGACTACAGCATATGACGCTCTGAGGCGTGGTGAAGGGGCTGTAGTAACCAATCATCTGCGCAGACTGATTGGCAGGGAGCCAGAAACATTCGAGAAGACCATCGCAGACTTGAAAGAGGTCATGTAGATTGCTTGTCTAATCTGTAGCATCTAGCCTTCCACGCACTGTCTGGTCGTCCAACCAAACCATTGTATCCAATACTGCATCTTTTACTGCGTTGACTCTACACATCTGCTCTCGTGTATGTTGGGTTAGTCTCAGGAAAACCTTCTACTGTTCAATCGCGACTGAAATAACGCTCATCGCTATCCACACCGAATCTTCTCTTCCCATTGATGCCTATCGTCCATCCCATCGTATATCTGGTATCTCTGAATAACGCTTCGAATTCCTTATCGTCCATAAATTGCGCCCCAAGTGGCATCCTAGCAAGCATCCCAGATCCAGCGACCAAACTTGCTTGCGCCGCGATGCTGCAAGGATTTTTTGGCAGGACGCTGGACACACGTAATGCGCACACCGATATAAACGCGCAGATCAGCATACATGCAAGTATACCTTGCAACAAGCGAGTTGAAACTGCGTTCTGCGCCAGGCGAACTGTGTAATTGGTAGCGGTGGCATGGAGCAAAGACATGTCAGCACGAACGGTAGCGTTTCGACCCTGGACATCAAGAGTCCTTGCGAATACGAGCCCGTACACCTCTTGAATGCGGTCGTATAAATGCACAAAGTTTCCGCGCTGTGTCAGGCTGACATTCAAGTCGTTGAATCTTCCGGTACGAAGGAAGCTGCTGAAGGGACCGTCAAAAGCTGGATAGTAGATTGTCGTCGAATTTGTCAAAGATGACGATAGCTTGGGGAATACAGTTGACAACAGTACTCCGGCCTTGCTACCTGTGTAAACGTCCACCGAAGTACTCTCGTCAACAGTAAGCTCTTGAATTTCCAAACTTGGCATGGTAAGTCGGACCGACGCCTGGAGTTGCTGAACCACATTCCAACACTGCAGAACGCTCAAATCTGTTGCCTTTCCATTCATCCAGGTACCGTAGACACCCCAAGAGTCTGGACAGGTGGAGGATCCAGATTCAACGGCGGACGACCACCGCCCGAATGGTCCATCTGTCATACCGATAATTGATGCCACTGACTCATTGTAATACTTCTGACCCGTGCAGTCGGGTATCATCTCCGGCCACTGCATATATGCCTGATTGGGCATCTTCGATGGATAGATCAACTTGACCCGATTTGAGTCCACCAAACTGCAATTCAGCTTGCCCCTCTGTACCGGTAATTGCGCTGTTATAGAAGTCCAGTTGGACACCCCCAACTCTTCTAGTGGTACCGAAACTGCAGGAACCACATACGGGCCATTGTTTCCAACATATGGATTCAGTTTACCATAAGCGGCTAAACGAGCTGTTCTCGCCGTTGACTCATTTCTGTATAGATTCCCGGGTAGGCTGAAAACATCCATGCGTGTGAGGTTGATGGTAGACTCTCGTGTGATTGGCGTCGCTGTGTACAAACCAGATACAGCGACTGTCAGAAAGGACGCGAGCATCACACTCAAGGTCGAAGCACCTACCGCGAATCTCTTATTTGCCAAGGCTACCCAGAAAGCATTTGTCTTCCAAGTATATATCGTTTTGCTCAGCACAGATGGCTTTGCAGCTGCTGATCCCTTCTTGAGTTGAACGTAAGGATCGAGGATTCGAAGGTCGAAATCGAAAGCCGAGAACAGTAATTTGGTCAAAGCCATCACAACCGCAGGCACATAGCTAGAGCCCATTTGTGTCTGTTTGACGTCGATGATCTTGAGAAGACCATCGTTGCTGCGAGATTGTTGATACACGATCTCCAGTGCGATGACAAGTGCCAAGGGCAATGCAACCAGAGCCGATCTAGTGTACCAGGACAGCGTGAAAGGTCGCCAAGCAGCCGGTGCTACATCGAGGGGTCTAGCTCCATTGAATCCGTGATTTTCTACAGTGAAAGCCCACGTCTTTGGCTCGATGTGTACTCCGAACTTGCTTTGATACTGCCCACCGAGCGCACCTCGGAGGCTAACAATGGGCCAAGATCCGGTTCCTTCCAACAACCTCGCAAGATCGCTACTCTGTGAAATAGCAGAGCAGAGTCGGGCTATGGAAGCAGTGTCCTGTGGTGTCGCATGCTTGGGTTTTCGCAAGGCGAGAAATAACGATATCGCTATTAAGACTGCAAGGAACGACTCAATGATGCGTAAGGGTCGGTTCTGCATAAAAAGCCTCTGATGGGTATAAGAGATTTTACCGTCGAGGTCATTGTAAGGCTCGGTGGCGTTAGGTGTTAGGAGGTACTGCTTAGCAAGCTGAACAACAAGGCCTTTGTAGACATCGTTTGCCCCTGCAGCCAGTAGCTCATAGTCCGACGCATCACTGATTGATGTTGAGTTCTGGGATGATAGCATCAACCGCACAAAAGGCTTGAAATTGTACTTCCGCGTCACATTGCCAAGGGACTCTAGTCCTTCGATAGAAGGGATTTGGTCAACGGCAATTCTCACGCCCTCAGAGATCTTCTTGATGACGGAGCTTTCCAGTACGTTGGATGAAATACTGTTTTCTACGCCTCGGATAGCGCTTTGCTGATCGATGGTGACTGTGTTTCTGGAAACACTGATTGATGGTTCGCAGAACAACGTTGTGCTGTTCGTCAACACGGGGCCTGGGTTTTTGTAGAGGCTGACAATGACGATGCGGTCGCGGACCGGTTCTGCTCCTTCTCCTGCGCATCGCTCAAGAAAGGCGTCTCCGTACCAGGAGCCATAGTCGTACTCGTCTTGGGAACCCAAATTTCCTTCGGTCGCACTGGTGACCATGAGGGTCCTATTCCCAGTCGGAAACGCAGGAATATTGCAATCGTCGGTTTCTGCCGCCATAGTAACCCAATCCCATCTACAGCTGGTTCCAGTAGGGCATTGTAAATCGACTTTACTCTTGGTAATAGCTTCCTTGCAATCTAAGCTGGCTGTGATTGTATTGACGTCAGCCGCTAACCTGTAATCGTTCGCTTGTGAGTTAATTAGCAACTTCGTCACTCAGGTCAAAGGAATGAAAGCTCACAATCGATTCGTTCAGACGGTTCAAACATCTCAACGGCAAAGTCTTTGTTGGTGCCTTGGGGAAACTCAATCTGCTTGAGCAAGAGACTTGTGTAGACTGACCCCGCAGTGTCGTCAACGTCAGTCACGTTGAACGAGTCCAAGTTCAGCTGCTCTGCCATCTGTAGACGAAATGGTCTCGGCAGATTACTTGGTCGAGAGGCGAACAAAGCTGTGGACAAGACAATTACGACCTTCAGCAAGAAGGAGCCTACAAAAACGGCGGACACAGACCAGTGCCTTCGTTTTAATGATACTAAAAACGATCGTACGGGATTTGGTGAAACATAATCGAGGAACAAATTCTTGGACGCTGGCAGTGGCCGTCTTGCTAGCTCCTGCCAGGGAAGAATCTGTCGTGTACGGTAATCTACCTGCGTCCAGAAGGCCCCGACCAGAGTGAAAACTGCGTTTGCCTCAATCAGCCAGGCCTTGAGAGGTAATAGGTTGATCTACCTGCGGTAGGACCATACGTCCATATGTAGTGTAAATCTGACGTGATCGGTCCAAAGCCATGCTTGTCGACTGAGTTCTTATGAACTATTTCGAGACTCGCGATCATCGCCAGATATACCACGCTGAAGGTCACGAGCACCCAGCGCCGAAGCATAACCGGAATTCGAGGTTCATTGCTAGGACCATCATCCAGGCTGTCCACTTCGTCGACCTCTATGTTTGATTCCTTTTCCTTTGAGCTGGGAAGTAGCAACTGCTTCGAAGCGATTTCATCGATATGCTCGGTTGTTCGCGGCACTGTTGACTCGGAAGCGGACGAGATGTTGGCTTGCATCGTCTAGGTGATCTTTTTCCATGCAATTTTTGTACAAGCAATTAGGAAGATTTTGGCGTTTGAGAAGGAGTAGTGAGTAGAAAGATCATCCATGCGTTGATTAATAGATACAAGGCAATTGCGCCAAGCAAGCCATGCGCTGTTGTGGCGTGTCAACATGATCTTCATCGATGAGCGTGTATGCAGAGATGGCTGCAGTAAGGTGCATATAATGAGGCCCAGAAGCCGTTGGGTGGGGCTGGACACTCCGTAGCCTGCGTTGATAGGCCAAGTTGTGGTGCGTAAGGGCGGCAAGGCAAAGCCTCCCAACCTGTCGGTACCTGAATTCTTACGCTAAGCGCTGTCGCACCAATCGTTGTCGTGGACGATGTTTCGCAACTGCTACGACCCTATGCAACCTGAGCTGCTTGTACTGGCGCTTGGGGTGCGCGCATGATTTCGGACTCCGAGATCCAATAGATAAGCACAACGTTAGGACAGATTTGCGAGTAGACTGCGGTATAGAAATCAGCCATCGCCATGAGGACAGGATAATCTCAAGCTTAGGAATTGTATTCTTTTGAAAGGACTAAAACACGAATCGCGAACTACGCTTTGTGAAAGCTGAGAATAAATCCTGCGGGAGCGCGTAATTTCCGATCTGCGTTGCACTATCACTTGTTTCGTGCTAGCATGTAAGTATATTTAGGATTCTCTTGTCCAATGAGGGCGCGCGCAGAACAATTTCCACCACATAAAAACTACAAAACTAGATGTCTATAACAACGTCGAGAATTTGTTACTGTATGAGTGGGCATGAAGCAGGTAGACAGGCTAGATCAGCTCTGGTGTTCCAAGTTGAAAGCAATCGACTGCATTCTGACACAGCCGGTGGAGGCCTTGTACATTATTGTGCTCCTCATACAGAAGGCCTAGATTTTCCGTAATCTGAAGTTCTTATGACGACAAGAAGCGACGGTTGTCTAATTGTAGTTCTTGAGATGACCAAGGTACATCAACAGTAACAGGAACCTTTTGACCTGGGTCCGGAGTATAAGAAACAATTTGTCCCAGAAGGTGATGAAGACAAGACAGCCCTTTACGTCCATGAATGTTATATCGCTAGTCTTGTTCTGGATTTGACCCCGAAGCGGTTTTTATTAGTGTCGAGAAGTATGCTCAGCGAACGGGTCAGTTAAGTTTCACCACAAGAAAGATGCCGCTCTAACGCCATGCAATAACTGGACTTTCAATGTATTCTTACAATGCTAGCTTATTGCTGTCTTTCGGAGCTTGGCCAAGTCATCGACCTCGAGTAGAAGATAACAGCGCTCCTAATGCAGCTTTATCCTCCGTTCCACAGTCTGGATAGCTCTCAAACTTATCTACCCAATTATCTCGCCAGATCAGACCCAGTGGCTGATGTGGTTCGTCATTCGACTTCCAACGTGAACGATATTCCTGTTGCCAGTCGTCCCAGATAACGTACCTTCCGTCCGTCACTTGGTTTTCGATGTTGTGCTCGTCTTCCCAGGGCATGATTGGAAGAGGACCGTATCCTCCACCCCGTTCATCGTACCGACTAGAAGTGTCGAATTTCCACTGCTTGGACGATCCAAACTTGAATGTGTGTAGATTCCTCAGCTCCGCCGCGAAGCGATAGAAAATCTGGTACCAGCGCAAGCTGATGGGAGTGAAATTCAAGAAAAAATCATCTTCAAGCTCGATTGGATCTTGAGACCAACCATAGCCGATATGTTGTCCGCAATCTCTCTTAGGATAACCTTCTTCATCCAGCCATCCCGGTATTGAATGCCCGATTTGATAGAGAATCGCACAGTGGTCAAGGTAGAGCTCTTCCAACGTTTCCTGGTGCGAAACAACCCAGTCTATCTGGTGGTTATGACAGAATATGTGGTGTCCCAGAGTCAGAGAACGTAGCGCAGGAAGATGAATTGAGCGAAGGTCAAGCTTCGGGAACCATCCGAGCGGCAAATCAGAGTACAGAACTAAGGTTCTCAGATTTCTCTGAAATGGTTCCAAGATGAGTTTTGGAAAACTGTCCCAAAAAGGATGTATATCACCGCACTGCGTATGGTTAGCAGCTCCTGTGTAGATCATGAGATTACACGTACTCGGTATACTGGGCCGGAATCTGGGCTGGTCTCCTCATGCTTGATACTCAGTCGTAGGCTTGTCACCTCCAATGTGTTCTGCATGAGCACTGGCCTGTAATGAAGCATCATTCCTTCTTTGAGACCAGGGTTCTCGTAGTGACGAATAGCAAGCTCGGTGACTCGGCCATTACTCGATCGTATTATTCTGTCAAGCCAAGTTTTCTGGAAGTGAGGATCTTGCAGTGTGTCATCCTGGTAATCATCGCCTTTATGTCGATCGAAGTGGACAGTCAGAGCGCGCAGGTTTGGTAAGTTGTTGAGCCGTTTGATGCACTCAATATAGACGGGGTGGTATGTCGGACGCGGCCATCCTCCATCGAACCAAGCATCACTTAATGAAGGATGATGGTCCTATCGATGCAGCTGTTAGTCTATGTCGAAGGCGGGTAGATAAATAGATCTTACACAATGAGTTTCGCAAGTGTATACTTGGACTTCCCTGACATAGTTTCTCAGTATTTTGTGCTGAAGTATGTTCTTGAGTGATTGAGCGTCGTAGCCAAGGGGACCCGGGAAACCGTCGGTAGCCCACTGGGGCACCCTATTAGACGAGTTCTCTCGATCAGTGAGATTTCTTTCATATTCGCCCACTTCCATTGTTTGCCCGCTGAAGTCTGACCGTACACTGTTGGAGCGGTTCCTCTCTAATGCGAACCCGTCAGAAGGTTGCACTGTGCGTGCTTCTTCAACCATATGCGGAGTCCTGCCATCCACTGCGATTTCGTTGTCAGTGGCATCTTGTTCATTTTCGGGAGCGACGTTCTTCTCAAATACTCCATCGTTGGGTTCATTGGGAAGATCTCTTGCTCCTCTCGGAGATACTTCTTCTGGGGACTGCTCCCCGTCGTCGCTAGTAAGCTGGACCGCATCTTGTTCTATTTCTTCGTCGTGAACATATTCCGCACATTTATCTTCACGAGCCCAGTGTGCGTAAAGCGTTACTCTTTCGAATAATTTTTCCGTAGAGATGAGGTTCAATCTTTGGCTCACGAGTCTGACCCGCGCAAGATCTGCCCTGTCCAGATGGTCAACCGTCCTGACGAGAAGCTCGTCTGGCAAGACGTCGAATCCAGCAAGAACTTGAGTCAATCCAGTCATGTTTGGTCAAAAGTCAGCCTCGTGATAGCTAACTGAATGAAAGGTAAGTGCGACCGATGTTGCGGTGTGTCTATAAGCGCTAGTTCAAACATAGTTAGATTAGCTAGCCCCTGAGTCGGACGAGTGTTCCACTCAGAGGTGGCATGTCGGCCGGCTATTGATTAAACCTCACCGGACTGTAAACATTTCCCAACGTGAAAATATAATGTAATAATACATCCTGATAGCCTTGGTCTTAATGAGCCCTTGTAGCCCGCTGAGGTTTTTTTTCATAGCCAGTCAACATGCGACCTCTTCCACCTGTGTGCGTAGATACATAAAAGTACACCTCCCTCTCTACGATGTCACCCTCTTATTTTACTAGTACCATTGACATTACTGAACGCTTAGTTCTTTGCTCACACGTCTCTGATCAGATTCCACTCCGCCACAGTTCCTCCCGCTGTTGCATCTTCACTGTACTGATTTCCCGTAATACCCAGGTGCGCGTATCGCCCACTCCACACACCTTGACTCAATGTGATATTTGTTTGATTGCCAATATACGTTTTGATCTCGTATGCTGTCACGGGATCCCACGGTGAGCTGATTTCCACCTTGCCACTTATAACATTCCTTACATCACTACTCAAAGATTGCGTAGGGAAAGGTGGCAAGGACGAGTTCGAGAAGGATATCTCGAAACGCGTTGGAGGCTGAGTTCCCCAGTCCATCATGATTTGGCCAATGGGATAGAAGGACGTGTTGCCAAGGTCGACTGTAAGGTAGCTGGTCATATTCGACAACTCAGGCTGCCACTTTGTACTCGCTGCACCGTCAATAGCAGCAATGGGGAACTGGCCGGGCTGATTGGCCTGCGGTGGTGCCAAGAGAGTACCGCATTGTAGGATGTTCCCAGCTACAGTGAGTGTCTCGCCCATGGGGCGGTTACGAACAACAAGAGGTTCGTCGCCGAGTTCCAGCACTGTGCTGTTACGGCCACTGCGAGTACCGACCGTTACAGGGATAGGCTGGTCAAAGTACGTTGCGTTTACTGTAGAAAGCGTGTACTTCTCTCGTGGCAGACGAGCAAGCGTGGTATGAGTAGAGTTGGACGTCGCATTAATTCCATGTCCCATCCAGTAGAAGGTCCTGTAGTTCAGGTACTCAATCTGTGGGGGCAGGGAGGGGTCGATATCCAACCTGTCATAGTACAGACCCAAGCCAAGATACCCAAAGATGGCGACACGGTTTGTACCACCCATGCCCGTCAAGAACGGGAATGCAGGGTGCGTTCCTCCATTCTTTTCAACATTGTCGATCAACTGTTCCGAATACTGATACCATGGGGCTCGTACGTAAGGTGATGCTGAGTAAAGATTGTAGGTGAAGCTCGAACACCCCGAGGGTGAAACCTCATTCGCAACAACAGCAAATGATGAATATGTCATAGCTGGGCCATCAAGTGACTGCTTTGCAGCGTAGTAGTCGAGATTGGACAGACTGTAAGGATTTGGATAATGCAGAAGGTCATCAACAAGAACGACGTCTGCTTGCTTGACCTCAACCGAGCCGTTCATGCCTGCATACTCCACGATGATGCCTGCATTCTCGTTGATCGGAAGTCGCATCTTCTCAGCCTTTTCCGCCCAACTTGCGTTTGGGCTTATTCCGAACCAGCTGTTGAACTCGTTTGTTTCAAGGAAGTGTCGCTGGATTAGAGCGGTCGTATAGCCGGCATTGTTGACCTGGTTGGCATATTCGTCGGGGTCAGTGGCGTTCCACAGCTCGTAAGCACCCGAAGTCTCGTTGAAATCTAGCACCTGTCCAAAGAAGTGTGCAATGGCGTTGGAGATAGGTAATAGGGTATCGTTGAAGAACTCTTGGTCTCCAGTGATGATCATGTGGTTGTTAAAAGCCAAGCTCATGTCGCCGTTCAGATGATATTCGTAGTCGAAGCATGCTCCAGTTCCTGTGCAATTTCCAAATCGAGCACTGGTCCAAGGATAAACGGCACCACCCGGGGTGAATCGTCCAGTCTGGTTTTTGCTCGAAGTGAAACCCGTTTCAACGTTTCTCTGTGCTTGTTCAAAGTGCTCTACTCTGTAGTTGACGATAGTTTGAGCATGCTCTGGGTGCGACACTTGCACACCAGGTGCCATCCACACATCAGCATCCCAGAATATCATACCCCCGTAGCAATCAGATCCAAGCCCACAAACTGGAACACTGTAGATGTTCAGTTTCGTATTGTTCCCAGCCGCGGCTACAGCATTTGGACCAACCATACTCGACAACAGATAAAACGGATTGGTGCGAGATAGAATGTGGAGCTCTTGAATGTTGGGGTCTTGTGGAAGTGAGCCATTCTGTAGGTGATAATCATCGACCGAGTCGGGCGTCAAGATAGATTCCCATTCTTCAATATGTGAATGCAGCAGGTTGTAGTATCCTTCTTTGAGTCCAGACTTCGACGCGTTCTCTGCGACGGTTTGTGGATCTGGAAAGGCGTCGGTCGATGCAATGCCGACAAACTTAGTTAATTCAGTTGGCCTCCATGCTGTCAGGTCGACTTGCACAGACTGTGCGATGGTCGACTCATTGCCACTGCTGAAAAACGTCTCTTCGACTTCTCTGCGGGTACTGAAATCCACCCAGTCGCTGCCACTCAAAGTTGAGTAGACATACGCAGTCACGTTGGTGATGTTTCCTGGGCTAACAGCAGACCAGATTGTTGATGAGTCTTCTTCATACTTCTTGTCAACGAAATCGGAACGGACCGCGCAGTCCCCGTCAATCACGTCGTATACCGTGACATTAATGTCACGAGTTGCTGTGAGCCTCAATCTGACTGCCGCCTTGTTGACGTGTAGTTTGTGGACAAAAAGCTGGTAATCCACATCTATCACTCCATCTCCGGAGCCACCCGGCTTCCAATTGTATCGCCAACTTGCAATCCCGGCTTTAACATCCAAACTAGACACAAAATCCGAGATATGTTCCGGGTTGACCGATGCGTTCAATAGCTCGCCGTTGGCTTCAACTTGGAGACCGCTCCAGTGCGGAATACCAGCTACGAAGCTCTCCCAACCATACTGATATAGCCAAGGGTAGTTTGTGCCATTCGTTCGCGGCTGACTATTCCAAAAGCCAGCAATTGTCGAAAACGCCTGTCGTCTGCTGAAGAGCGGCCATCCGCTGATTACGTTGCCATCTACCGGTTGGTCGACTTCAAAAAAAGGTCCTACAGAGGCGACGTTGATACCGAAGTAGCCATTGGCGAGAGTCAGACGCGATTGATAGTGACCTTGGTCGAGGGCATGGGTCGATATCACCCAATTGTCGTCATCCCATTGCACATCCTTAAATTGGTCCTGCTCGCTGCTGCTGGAGCCCGAGACGAGGTGTGTCGTTGCTAGAGTAGCGATGAAGACTTGTGCTAATGACGCGAGCATGTGTTGACACTTTTTCCAAAAGATCGTGAATGATGAACAAAGCACATCATGTTGGCGTATACGGCTGCGTTCTTATATATGTCGGGCAAGGTACAAACGGTGATCCCCCCACACAAACTCAATGATCATCATGTGGCTGCCATTCACTACCCCTACTCTTCTCTCCACACCGCTAGGTGGACGGGCTGGCTGATCCGGTCGCCGCTTATCAGCCCGGACTCCACCTTGGTGGTTGGTGTGACCAATTGATGGCAGGTTTAGCGTGCAAGCCAATATACAGTCTCGTCGCCAAACATTGGCATCACGAGACGAACAAACAGTCCGTTTTCGATGCTCGAAATAGCGACGCGAACGTCGTGTTACATTCCAAATGCCCGTCGAAGCGAGGACGGAGTGATGCAGGTCTCGAGGTCGCTACCCATTGTAAGGCAGGGAGAATTTGCTATGACGCCATTTAGGTCCGTGCTGATCCGATGTCCGGCTGCATTCAAAACAGACTGTCGGACAGTGCCACGTGGTAGTACGACGTTTGCAAAGTGCATCAAAGGTTTGCTATCATCAAGCCTGCGATCAGAGACATTTCCACAATGGGAGCTTTCGCCTAACATGCCCTTTGCGCGAAGATTCCCGCTCTATTGGGCCGCACATGGTAACCAATGCAAGGAGCAATCGAACTACCTCATATCGCCTTTACGAAGTACACGCAGTCGCAAGACTGGTAAAGCTCTACTTTAAGTATTCTAACATCTCTACCGCTCTCCCCGCAAGACTACAAATCGTGCTTGGGAGTCTTGGAGATCTGAGTACGTCACACTAGTCTTACAGAGAAACAATTTGAGGGATGGCATTCATCTTGGTGTAACACACACTGCAGATCAAGAGTGCCATCAAGTCGTCTATCATGGATACTGCGGCATCGCTTTTAGCATCTTCGTGCACCTAGAGCTACAGTGTCACCGTCCCTTCCGATAATACCTCACAGGCTGAGCAGGACACGCCTGCACTTATCCACCATTGATTAGGCGTGGTCGATCGGTGATGAACCTGCTTTTTTAGGGTAAGCGAAGATGTACTTCGAGCCTGAAGCCATGAAGCCGTTACCACCAGGTCTCCTCTGCGAGGCAGAGAGCCAAAGCTTCTTGTCGGTCACTCACATCTGATCGGTCCAAACCATAGCATTGTCTTGGACCAGGATCCATCAGCAGTGACCTTCCAGACGACAAGTAGCGTTGAATGACTGAAGTAGACTGACCCGTCGGCATCGATTGTCGAACCTCCTTTGCTGAGAGTAAGCACAACTGCTTCAGTATAGTCTCCCAGGATTGCGGTTAGGGTGGAGTTTGTCAATACTCCATCGACAACGGACGTTTTCATCTTGAATAGTTCACCGCTACAAGGCTGATAGTAGAGATATTCGCCATCTGGAGACATCTCGATTTGATATAAACCCACGGAAAGTGTACCGCCAGCAGCTCCGTAGCCCGGAACAAGGGTATCGCTGTACATCATTGAGGACCATGCCATAGCTGTGGGACCGTCCGCGAGCATGCTGACGCCAGCAACCGTTGTTATGTTCAGCATGAGAAGCGCGCCAGCGGTATCACTTAGGTACGCGACATCACCGGATGGACCGAATTGAACGTCGTCAATACCGCTATTGACAGCTTTGATGCCGTCGAGGTAGTATAAATTGTCGACTGTTTTGTTGGAAAGGTTGATGCCAATGAGCTTGGTGGAACCGTTGATGCCTGTGAATTCTCCGTCTACCAGCCCATACCTTCCATCAGGGCCGATGCGCGCACCATCAAGACTGACAAAGGTTGTTTGTGGATTGGAAGAGCTGTCGCTTGAGTTGTAGGAATTTCACTGGGTATTAGGATAGAGCACAGTCGAGTTATCGTCCAAAAGCTCCACCGCTTGAGGTGGGTCGGTGAGGTAATAGAGCTGCATTCAGGATCTTTGCTCATCTGCTGCAAAGGCAATACCATGAGTTGCTAGCCCCGTGTCGTAGGCTACTTCAAGACCAGGAGCAAACGCGCCAGCCAGGTATGTCCCGAAGATGTGTTTGTCAGTATTGGTCTAAATCCGAGGAACGACTAGTATAGAATTCTTTGCTGTTGCGCTGTCGTATGCTTTCTTCTGTACTTCACAGAGTTCCCGAGATGTCATAGAACAAGTGCCATTTTAGGAGTGAACCGGACGTGTCGTCAGTCTTGACGTAACTTCAATTGAACAACACTTTTTTGGGACCGATTGATTTGAAAGAAGTTGCTGCAACACGCTGTTGCGAGCATCTGGTGGTACGCGCGGCTAAAGTCTTAACCAGGCCTCCGCAGCCGATTAGATAGATCATACTAGACTCAATGCACGCACAGCCAGAAACCCCAATCAAGGTCGATTGGCTTAGTCAGTAAGTGAAGGCAATGTGCGGCATTGCCGATGAGAAGTCGTTGCGCAGATCTACAAGAGCATGCCCAGAGGTATGTTCACATCAACAATGAGAGAGGGAAACAATAAAGTTGGGTAAAAGATTAAATCACATAGACTAGCTTTTCAGCACTCACAGGTCTCATACAATCTTCCTTACGGATCGATACTCGCTCTTTCATGCTGCCCGTGCCAAGCAACACGAACCCGTCCTCGACTACCTTGTCCAACCCACCTGGCATCAATCTGATAGTAACTGGCTTGAGATCTGAACCTATTGCCATGCTTAGCCATCTATAGAATTGCACGGCAAAGTCCCGAGCAGTTGGGGACTTTTCAACAGTCAAACCCTGATATTGCACCTTCTCACCTAATCCCTCCCACACTGCTCCATATACAGGTTCAGTGGGTAGGTTTTCTGCTTTCCAAGCGCCACCTTCACGCGACCTTACGATGGCTATGCGACCGTTGAGCGTCATAGTAGATGCGCTGCGTTGCACAGTGTCACCTTCAGAGATGGTATCGTAAACAAAATGCATTTCGACCCCAGTGGAGAAAGCTTGTATCTGTTTTTGCCAGTCCTCGTTGCGATAATCCACAAGGTGATCGTAGTTGTGGGGTTCCGTACTCAGCATACTCCAACGGGCAGTACTGGCTACCCCGTGCAGTTTCACTTTTTGTCCAATTGTCTTTGCGCTGAGCCTGGCCATCTGCGCCGCGTACAGACCCACTGATGTTGAAGCCCCATAAACGAGAATGTTTGTTACTTCGGGTCGATTCTTGCTCTGTGGCGACCGCCGCTCCTGGTGCTCGTCCATTGCGGCATGCTCATTGTACGTGAAAGGAGCTTCCAGACCAAGACGATACCAGATGCTCTGTGCCGCCGTCAGAGCCACCAGACTCACTCCTGCAGCTTCTTCAATGGCCATGGCGTCAGGCACCTTCCAAACCAGATCCCAAGGGATAACGAGGTATTCTGCGAAAGCGCCTGGTCGCTCATTGACACTACAAGCACCTTGTAGAAAACCCGCAACGCGATCACCTGGAATTATGCCCATTTCTGGCACCTGGGAACCCACAGCTGTGACCTTTCCTGCAAAATCGCTACCAATAATTCTCCCTGAGCCCGCAAGTGGATGTGCAACACAGAGCGGATCGATTGGGTTCAAGGATATCGCTTCAACATGCACCAAGATCTCGTTCAAAGCCGGGTCAGGCGATGAGACTTCCTCAACAACGGCAGTTTTTGCCTCTGCATCGAGAACGAGTGCTCTCATATCGGCCTTTTCTTGTAGTGGGTGAGGAGGAAACAGGGGTCAATTGAGAGGAGTGTCTCAGTGTTTGAAAGGGACTCAAGTTGTGCCAGTATCGCGAACGTCCATGGTGTGCTTATAAAGTGGTATGTCGATTACAAAAATCAAGCATTGTCAGCAGCTAGTCACGCCTTTCGAACCAACACAGCAAGCGCATTACCAAGACGATGGAGCAGTGCCGCCGGTGCGGTTGTCGTCGCAAAAAGAAGAAGGGATGCATTCACAAACGGGATATATCCAGCTGCAGCGCCAGATGATTTGGTGATTCGGAGAGTGATTGGTGATGGTGATGGTGATGAAGTGAAGCCTCCCCACCATCGCGATGGACAAAATCGCCTCAACTCGAACCTTTCCTGAACGGGACATCTTACATACCGCCACCTTCCATCATTCATCCACACACCAACATCAACGCCGAACTCAAGATGTTGGAAAGCTTACCCGAAGAGCTGCTTGCGCAAATCATCTCGCATATCGAGCAGCAACAAGGTCTTGCTGGTCTATGCCTCATGAATCGCCGTCTGAACCGCATTGCCACACCCGTCTTGTACGAACAATATCGAACCAGCTATGGAAGCATACCAAGTCGCTATTTAACAACAATCATCCAGCGCCCAGACCTTGCCGCTCGTGTCAGAACTCTACGCTGGGATTACAGCACACTCCCAAAGCACTGGATGTCGGTCTTCGACTTCAACGTTCTTCAAGACACGCTTCGCGCTTTCGGATACCCAGTGTCTACTTTCTCAAGCAGGTTGGCGGAGGCTATCGAAAACACTCGAGGGAATGGTGAGCTCACGGACGCCTTTTTCACGACTGCGCTCATGCACACGCCATATTTGAGAGAGATCGAAGTCATCGACAAGTGGTACGTTTAGGATTTTCCTTTAAGTCTGCGAACACTAACAATGACTGGGTATGGCGACGATATGAGAGCGGCGCGGAAGTGGCTGGATCCTATTCGAATGAGAGTACCGCATTCTTTTGAGCACCTGCAATCAGCAAGTGTCACGATGGCATGCATGCAATTTGACGACGTCATTTTATTGATGCGTCTGCCATCTCTCCGGCGACTTCAGCTCTGCAGCCTTGTCGAACCTGAAGTACGTGCTGTAGGTCTAGGCATTCCTCCTCAGCCGTTCTCCAGCGTTGATGACTTGAGGTTTCGATCCTGCCGCCTAAACTGGAAGACAATTGCTTGGATGATGGCGCCGTGTAAGACTATTCGAAGCTTTGGCTATGTGAGCTTCAATCTAGCCCTCTTGCGTCTTTCGAGCCCGGCAGATCTACAAGAGCTGAAGCAAACGCTTGACAAACATGCAGCTAGTCTCGAGTATTTGGATATAGAAGTAGACGTTCTGGTCAGCAGCGGCGAGTCTCATGGAGAGATTGGTTCCTTCGCTCAGTACCCAAGACTCAAGCATCAGCGCGTGTGGCTTAATCCTTTCAAGCCCTACCGCGAGCTGGGCTTGCTTACACCTTGATACACGTCGAACCAAATGTCAGCATGGCAACTCCTTCGAGCTGCTGACTGACCATGACGTCATTTCAAGCTGACAACTGGGGGAGCCTACATGCATCTCAGCAAAGCATATAATCCACCATATCAACTCATTTGATCCTACACAACACGATACCATCATGGCGGCTCTTACCGTCCGGCTTCCTCGGCCTTTTTCTGACATCCCACGCGCAGCCCTAATGTACCCTTTCGCGACGCACATTGAGCCCCTCAACAACCTCACCAATCACCTACTCCAACACTCCAACACCAAAGTACCCAAACTATGGATCAAGCACGAAGATACCAACAGCGCGCTCGCCTACGGCGGCAATAAAGTGCGAAAGCTCGAATATGTAGTCGCTGACGCTGTGGCCAAGAAAGCCACGCACCTTGTCACTGTTGGCGGCGTGCAGAGTAATAGTCAGCGCCAAGTTGCTGCAGCGGGGAACCGGTTTGGGATGAAGACTGTGCTGACGCCGGATCCGGATATTGGCAATCCATCAGCGGAAGATCGGAACGCGTACCAGCAGGCCGGGAATGTGCAGATTGATGCTGTGCTAGGGGTGGACTGGAAACCATCTACACCGGACGATAGGGTAAAGGCGGATGAGCATGGGGGAGATGGTCTGGCGTATGAGGTCGCGGCTAGGCGAGAGATGGAAAAGATTAAGAATGAGGGTGGGACGCCGTATTTCATTCCTTCTGGAGCGAGTCTGCATCCATTGGGCGGTCTGGGATTTGCGAGGTGGGCGTTTGAACTTGAAGAACAGGAGCGCGAGTTGGGAGTAAGGTTCGATGCTGTTGTTGTGTCTACAGCGAGCGGGAGCACATTAGGCGGGATGGCAGCTGGATTCAAATTGATCAAAAAAGACACAGACAACGGAGAAGTGATGAGCAAGAGGAGGCTGATTGGTATTCAGGCCACAAGTTGTGATCTCAAAGAGACGTCGCGAGTTGTCACAAAATCAGCCAAAAACGCAGCTAAGCTCATCGGTCTGAAAGAAGAAGATGTCACAGAGGAAGACTTCGAGCTGGACGGACGATTTAACGCCGGGAAATATGGCTACTTCAACGAGGAGACCGAAGATGCGATTAAGCTGCTGGCGAGTACAGAGGGCATATTGACGGATCCAGTGTACACGGGCAAAGCTGTCGCCGGACTGCTTGGGCTAGCACGAGAGGGAGCATTTGGTGAAGCAAAGAACGTTTTGTTCGTACACACAGGAGGCACACCATCGTTGTCAGCATATCCGTCGCTCAAATAGGTTCAACAAGAGCATCTCCACTACTCCGAACTCGGCCCTGTCGCTGAGTGGCATGGTTGTTTACCCGTGCATTGAATACTCTACCACCCCAAAACCTTGCTAATAGCAGCTGCCAGCACCTTCCCCTCTGCGGCATGCGTTGCAGCATTAGGATGGTAATCGCAGCCGACCTCACTGCCCTGCGTCGGCCAATCGACAAAATGCGCCTTTTTACCCAATTTTGTCACCGCATCCTGGATCGCCTTGGTCTGCGTACCCTTCTGCGCGTCTTTGGCTGTAGGGAAAGTATCGCTCAGCATGGGACTGTTGAGCAGGAAGAACTCGGCATCTGGGTAATGTGTCTGGATACTCTTCACGAAGTTGACAAGACCAGCTGTGAAATCTGATGCGTTCAGTACGGCGCGCGCAGCGTAGGACTGCCCATTCGCGTCGTAACCGAGGTAGCTGAAGTCGTTTGTGCCCAGGTTGACGACTACAGCCTGAGGCTTCCATATCGAGGGGAAGGGGTAGCTGCCACTCGCATCGTTGGCGCCGTAACGCGTGTACAATTCTGGGATCAGGGGGCTCGTGTCAGGAGATCCAGTAGCGATGTTGCGTACAAGGCCTTTGCCGCTCCAGGCAATTACGTTGTAGTCTGCGCCGAGAGCTGTGGCAGCGAGGACACCGTAGGTTTTTGGGTTATCAGTAACCAAGGCGTTGTTGGTGCAAGGGTTGGTGCCGTCGAGGCCGTAGCCTACAGTGATGGAGTCGCCAATAACCTCGATTTGGCGAGTCAGAGCTTTTTCAGCAACAAAAGTGCCATCAATCGTGACGGTGTTTATAGAGACTGTACCGAGCGCCGTTTCGGATCGCCTGCGTAGCACCACAGTGTGTGTACCCTTTGTCAGTTTGGGTGTGGATATAGTTGTGTTGGATACTTTTCCAATCACTGTAGGCGCTCCACCATCAACGATCAGATCAAAGCTGTTGTCGCCAACTATGTTGGCAAGACTGATAGTAGCCGATGTTCCTGTAAAACTGAAGGAAACACCTGTACCGGGCCATGTAAGTTCCTTTGTTGCTGGGTTTACTCGTCCAAGGAACCGGTAGCCGGCAGTCGGGGCGGGTGCCGACGAAGACTTTGCAGTCGACACCGGCGCAGCTTTGGTTGTTGTGGCAAAGGAGGGCTTCGCCGCTGTCACTTGGCATTGCGAGTAGTATGTGCTAATCGGCACACAGGTGTAACCAACAACGCAAGTCGTTTGTCCTGTGTACCCTTGACCTCCACACTGACCCCAGGCTGGCTGCTGGGCGGCGACGACACCAGCAAGTAGTACTAGAGTGGCGAGCATGCTGCTAATTGACATCTGGATAAAGGAATGATCGGATCGCGGTAGCAGAGCCTAGATGATATGTACAGGAAGGTGAGTATTTCCGCGACTGAGACTTCACTTGGGGCGTTTAGCCATTCTTATAGAATTACGCATAATGATCACTGTGGAGAATTCGAGGATTGTAGTAAACAATTACCGGGCTTCTCGGTTGTAACGAGCCGGTTAATTTATTACAGATCTGCCAAAACAGCACTAGTCGTTATTTCTGCTGTTCTGATTGGCTCTGTTAGATTGCATCCGGAGCAGAAATTGGAGAAGTGTCTATTCTGAAGCAATTCGGCCATCCTTGATTGTATTGCGGAGGAGTTGCTCCGATAGACGTTGTTCGTCTGAAGAGAGCGAATCAATAGATGGCTGGGTAAGTGGGAAACTATTGAGCTGCGGCCACGAAGCGACAGGTGTGTTGACAGCGCTGATCAGAAACACCCTTCCTTGTTAACTATGAAGATGCACGTCTTTAAGCGGGCTTCGACTGAGGCGATGCTCCCCCGTTGCATCTTATTTCGTCAGCCCGATGGCGCGTTCGACCTCACGCGCAATTTCGTTGAATGCCATCGCTTTCTCGCCATCTGGCTCTGCAACGACAGTGGGTTTACCGCGATCCGCATCATCGCTGATGCTGCCGTGTAGCGGTATCTCGCCCAGAATTTTCAAATCATACTTTGTGCACATGGCCCTAATCTTGCCCATGTTGCCAAAGACTTCATGCACAGAGCCACAGCCCGGGCACTTGAATCCAGCCATGTTGCAAACTAGTCCAAGGAGGTTAACGTTGACCTTCTTGAACAGCTCGACACCTTTCACGGCGTCCTTGAGCGACAGGTCCTGGGGTGTCGACACAATCAGCGCACCATCCAGGTTGAGCTGCTGGGTGATGGTGAGCTGGACATCGCCAGTTCCTGGTGGCATATCGAGCACCAACACGTCCAACCCACCCCACTCTACTTCGTGAAGCAATTGCTGTAGTGCCTTCATCACCATGAGACCGCGCCATGCTACCGGCGACGACTCGGGGATCAAGTAACCCATGGACATAGATTTCAGGCCATAGTTCGACAGCGGTATCAGCTGATTGTCTGATTGCATGTCAGAGTGTATGGTGGGCGTGTCGATTTCGGGGAGGACTAACTAGCTGACAAGCGCGGCTCGCCAGAGAGGTTCAAGAGGGTTGGTATAGAGGGGCCGAAGATGTCAGTATCGAGTACGCCAGCTCTGTAGCCGCGTCGTGCGAAGCTGAGGGCGAGGTTGACTGTGGGTGGTGAGTGATGATCTCATTATTCATGACCTGAGCATGTTCATACCAGCGATTGTGCTCTTACCAACACCGCCCTTTGCTGACGATACTGCGACCACTTTCTTCACATCTTTTATACTTCTTCTCTGTGGCAGTCCGCGCTGCATACGCGGTAACTGTGGAGGTGCGCCGGAGCACGGAAGGCCCTGAATGACCATTAATTTGTTTCTAGATTGTCATAGTTCCGGCGTCATATTACCAAAGGATTCTCATGCTGCAGACAACGTAGCGTCGAGAATAGTCTTGGTTTCAACATCGCGAGTTGTCGACATGGTTGCGGCGTTCTCGGAGGTGACGCGCCTGCTGGAGAAATGTTGATGCGCGCCTTCCAAAAGTCAAATTAAAGTGGGGCTTTCTACGAACGAAGTTTGCTCATGCTGTCTGCAGCCGCAACGACCACATTTTGCGCAAGATGGGCAAATCAAAGATCAGAGGTTGGTCGCATAGTCTCATGTAATTCTCTCACGATACTGACCATGTCCTAGACTTCGACCCCGAGTCACTCCTTGATCCTGCGCCAAGCTCCAGCGAAGATGAGCGCTCCGATGCCGATCTTTCAGATGTCGAGGAGGATGCAAATGCGGGACGCGAACACTACGTTGACGTGGGCAAGAGCAAGCTGAGGAAGAAAGAGGTTGTGCCTCTTGGTAAACAGTATGCTGGAAAGGGCGTCAGCCGTCAGGACCTCGAGAACAGCGACAGCGACGACCCATTTGCGAAGGGTTTTGACGACGACGAAGACAGTGAGGACGAGAGCAAGGATGGCAGTGAAGAGGCAGACTTTTCAGAGGGGTTAAATGCCCTCATCGACGGCGAGGGAGCATCTGACGAGGACGACGACGATGATGACGAAGACATGGACAGCGAGGATATAGACATGGAAGGCGAAGAGGACGAAGATGACGACAGCGAGGATGGAGAACAGCAAGAAGACTCCGAAGACGAAGACGAATCTGGCGACGACACGAAGACAGGTGCCTCCGCTGTGCGCGACCTCATGAAGGATGCTAAGTCTATGACCTCCACGCTCGCCGCTGGTGCTCAGTCAGACATTGCCAAGGGTAAGGCTGTCAAGACACAGCGCAAGACCTTCGACACCCTGCTCAACACGCGTATTCGATTGCAGAAGGCTCTCATTTCGACAAACTCCATGGCTGCTGAGCCGCACAAGCAAGCGGCTACACCA
This sequence comes from Neodidymelliopsis sp. IMI 364377, assembly GCA_027946375.1. Classification (NCBI taxonomy): domain Eukaryota; kingdom Fungi; phylum Ascomycota; class Dothideomycetes; order Pleosporales; family Didymellaceae; genus Neodidymelliopsis; species Neodidymelliopsis sp. IMI 364377. The sequence continues at coordinate 40,228 of JAPEUT010000104.1, forward strand.
GATGCCTCTGTGTCGGCCGCCGAAGCTGCTGCACTCACCTTGCTTAACAATCTTACCGATTTGCGCATTTCGTTGGAGGAGTCTCGGACGGGTGAGAAACGAAAACGTGCAACCTTTGATGCCAGCACCTCTTCAGCCGACATCTTGTCCTCCATCCGCAGCACAGAAAAGTCAACGCTCCCTCACAGGAAGGCTGTTCTCGAGCGCTGGTCGAACAAGACCAAAGCAACGACCGTTGCCAACAACAAGGCACGCCTCAATGCCTCGGCGCAGCAGACTCTCACTGAAGTCCTTGATTCTCAACTCACATCGTCACACCTCGTCGCTCGCACACAAACCCCGCGCTCCTGCGCTCCTCTCCAGTCTGCGCACAAGGCGGCTCAACCTGACGCTGCCATCTACGATGATGCTGACTTCTACGGACTTCTTCTTAAAGAGTTGCTAGAGCAACGATCTGCTGACGTGAACGCCAATGGAACCTCTGAGTTTGTTGTGCAGGCGCCATGGCAGGTAGCGAGGGAAGCAAAGACGAAGAAGGTGGTGGACACGAAGGCAAGCAAGGGCAGAAGATTGCGATACACGGTGCAAGAGAAGTTACAGAACTTCATGGCGCCAGAGGAGCGGGGAGAGTGGGGAGAAAGGCAGCGAGATGAGCTGTTTGGCAGCCTCTTCGGCAAGCGACTGAGGCTTGGGGAGGAGGATGTGGAGAGCGAGGTTGAGAGCGAGGGCGATGCCGAGGAGGCAGGGTTGATGTTGTTCAGGAACTAGTCCTGACGTGCGTTCAGTATCGAGACGAGCATAGCATTGAAGCCAAAGCGTACCCGCACTATTCCCAGCTCAACACAGTGTCGTGATACTGTCGGCGTCTGCTGTCATATACCGACAAGCTTCGGCTTGCTTAATTTCGCCATTCCGAACCAGACCAGCCTCGCTCCAAATTCCGACTGGAAGCGGTCCTAGCTCCGGCAGCTGCCAGGGTCCACCAAAACTCAACACCATCAACAGGACTCACACAATCGCACCTTCCTTCCTCCTGCTTCGCCAATTGCTATCAACATGAACACCATATCTCCACCTCCAGAGTTCAAGCGCATATCCGGCACGAAACGCCTCTTCGGCGTCGTCCTCGGCCTCGGCGGCGCCGCAGCCGCAAACGCGCTCCTCGGCTATTCCGTCTTCAGCTTCTACACGCGCAACACCACCTTCGTGCCGTACGACATCTCGTCCCCAGACCTGCTCACACCTGTCGCCACAAAACACAACCCCTTGAAGAACAAGCCCGTATGCATTGATCACGCGATCAAGACGCTCCCGTTGCAGAAGTTCCGTGAGCGTTATGGGCTGAATGAGGGCGCGGACGTGCCGGTTGAGCGCCTTACCACAGACTTTTGCAGAGGCATCTGGAGTGGGATAGGATTCAGGGTCCAGAGGAGATACTTGGAGAGGAAGTACAGAGCGCTGGAGGGCAGGGAGGACCACCTTTGGGACGTGAAGCAGCTCGAGAAGAGCGAGTACCCAGTTGGACAGAATATCGTAGACCACTTCGAGGTTGTGGAGCATTCGCCAAATAAGGTATGTTGCCCTTTCAAGGAGATAGTGAAGCAAGAGCTGCTGTGCTAACGTCTGTCAAAGGTCGTTGTACGCTGTGGTGACTCGCCATTGAACCAGGATCACCGTGCTTCAGATGGTTTGTTCTCGATGGAGGTGAGCACCGACGAGAAGGCGGATACTGCGACATTCCATCTCAAGAGTGTTTTTGTGAACACAACACCGGAGGGCAAGGATCTGGAGCCATTGCCGTGGAAGTTCCAGCTGGCGCACAGGTGGTACACTAAGCTGTGGATGGAGGGTGCGACAAGGAAGATGCTGACGCAGTGAGCACATTGGCCGACGCTGACATAGAATCGTGCAATTGAGGACTCGGCAATACCTTATTTAAGCTTGGTGCCTTAGACTGACGTTGCAAATCTGCTATTTCAATCCTCCAATGCTTATTCACAGCTGTACATCAGAATGGGTCGGATTTGCCCGTAGTACCAGTTAGACGTGTTCATGTACTGACAGCACTCTGTGCAACAGCTGCGCGGCTGCTGATATTGGATGCAAGGATCATGATAACATCAGCAGGAACTAACGGACTGCAGCTGCACGTTCGCTCAACTAAACTCAACTTTCGACCAACAACCCCACTACTTTTCGCCTTTTACCTTAGCCACACGTTTCATCTCCGGTAGTCAGCATGCATAATTCGAAAATCCTTCCGCGGAGGATCTGCATGGGCCGCCTGAGAAAAGCCACCAGCTGTGGGGGCGCAAAACATTATGGTTTTGCTTGAGGAACAACAAGTCTTCTCGACACCACTCTTTTAGTTTCGTTTCTATTAACTAATTGGTCATGGTCGTGCATCGCGCACCAACAAGATATAGCAGATTTCGCGATGTGACGATCCTCGATGATGATGAGGATCACATCGAGCTTATACAGCATCCAAGGTTAGCTGAATCTGGAATCAGCCTGGGCAGTTATTGACATAGCGGACAGCAGCGTCAATGAGGATCCCTTCTCCGACGAGATTGACGAAGATGTTTCAGACCAGGCCAAAGTTGACCGTAAACAACCTTCAGCTACAAAGTCGTATGCATCTCAAGATGAGGGCTTCCATGCTCCTTCAGGGTTTGTTGGAAAAAAACCACAGAACCACGACAGACATCCGTTCTTATCTGGCTGGCGCGTAGGAGCGCTGGTTTCACTGGTTGGCGCCACATTGGTCTTTATCCTCAATCTCAGCGTTACGATATACGTCTGGACAGGTCCGTACAAGAAGCTTGATGGCGCCATCGGCACACTTTTCGAAGGCAGCTGCGCGAAAGCAAGACATCTCAATGTCTGGATCCATTTGCTCGTCAACGTTTTGAGTACACTTCTCCTCGGCGCAAGCAACTACTGCATGCAGGTCCTCAGTGCGCCGAATCGCGAAGAGCTCGTACGTGCGCATGGAAGACGGATCTGGCTCCACATTGGAGTACCCAGCCTGCGCAATCTTCGCCACATCGGTCGACCGCGAGCTGTACTATGGTTGACACTTTTTCTTTCATCCATGCCGCTTCATCTGCTGTTCAACTCGGTTGTATTCACCAACTTGCAAGCCAACGATTACACTGTTGTCCCAACAACAGAGGAGTGGCTACGCGGCGGGAAATACGACTTTTCTAGTTTTCTTGACTCAGGGGCTGATGACACCGATGCGACTGTCCCAGATTGGGAGGACTGGAGAATCAATGCAACTGACGCAGGCGGCAACTTTATCAACAACAGAGATTTTACGACTCAATACAACCGCCTTGATACAGCGAAGTGCTTCGAGAAGTACAACGATCAGTATCTCTCGGACGCCGGTAACTTGTACATCATACAGGATAGCCCTACGGTTTGGCGCAATCTTGATATCTGGTGGCCACGATTTCACTTCAATAACAGTTACACATGGATGAAAGAACCTACAAAACTCGGGAAAACGGAAGAGGAGAGCAACTCAACTATAGATGCGGCTATACCATTTCACAGCAGGCCTGGGTTCTATCCGTCGAACGGGTGGCGTTGCCCTTCACACACAGTGAAGACATGCGATGTGGACAACACATACGAGGTGCCAAAAGATCTATCAGATTGGCAACCATTTGAAGTCCCAATCAAATACTGCTTGGTTGAGGAGGTACAAGAACGTTGCCGATTGCAGTTCAGCTTTCTCATTGCTGTGCTGGTTGTTGCATCCAATTTCATCAAAGCTGTCTGCATGGCACTAACACTCCTCATGTACCGTAAACACTTACCACTTGTCACATTGGGAGATACAGTGGCACATTTTCTGGACCATCCAGACCCGGAGACCAAGGGTCGTTGTCTGTTCTCAAGGCACGTTATGGAAACTCAGTGGGCTTGGGAACAGACAAACAGCGCAAAGAAGGATGAACTTGGGGTTGCACCCGAGCGCTTTGATCCCCACCGTCAACGGTGGCACTCGGCTCCAAGTCACTATCGATGGTTTGCTACATATATTCTGTAAGTCTCAAAAACTTTGATATTTTCTATCATGCTTACAGATGTAGCTATGCTGCAGCTATCATTTTTGGAATCGTTTGCATAGCCCGCTCACTATCAGGATTGCCTACCGATCCCGTCAAATTATGGCAGATTGGATTCGGTACCATCGCTGGAAATAATCTTTTGAGCGTCGGCACCGCCCTCGGAGGTGGTATTCTACTTGCAAACGCTCCACAAGCCGCTCTCTCCTATCTCTATCTTGCCTTCAACGCATTGTATACCAACATGTTCGTCGCGCAGGAGTGGTCCACCTACATGACCGAACGCAAACCTCTACGCGTTACATCGCCTGTCGGTCAGCAACGTTCCACCTACTGGCTCAATGTTCCTTTTCGGTATGCAATACCGATGACCATACTTTCCGGATTATTCCATTGGCTCGCATCACAGAGTATCTTCCTTGTTCAGATCACAATAACGAATTCAAAGACGCGCGCCGAATACGACAAGATCTCGACCTGTGGTTTCTCACCGTTAGCCATCATCTTGTGCACTATTCTTGGTAGCATTATCGCCCTCGGCGGCTTTGTCATCGGGAGATTTAGATACGCGGCCGGTATGCCGGTGGCGGGCAGTTGCTCTGCAGCCATCAGCGCTGCTTGTCACCCCTTGCCGGAAGACACCGACGCTAGTGTGCTGCCTGTGCAGTGGGGGGCTGTCTCTCATGGTGACAGGAGTGGTGAAGGTGCAGCAGCAGTAGGTCATTGTACCTTTTCGAGTCTTCCCGTCGAGCAGCCGATACGCGGGCGATTCTATGCATAGAATGATAAGCATGATTGCTTGTCTCCAGATTAGGTTTACCCTGTATCTGCGGGGTCAAGCAACCTGAAATATGACGTCTCGGTTGTATCTATGTACTTCAGTCGATAATGCGGTTATTCGCTATCTACCTTTTCACCACACAGAACACTCTGGTTCACCTCCTGCGTCGAAGGAGCAACATCCACCCCCAGATTCTGCTGGAAGAAGTTCACCGGCTTCAACCCCACACTCATCTCCTCACAAGGCATTACCGGCCAATCTTCGATCCGCGGGTTATGCGTCGACCCAAATGTGTGCCACACCACCAGATCCTCGTTTGTCACCCGGCGCTCATCTTCATCTTCAGCTCTAGACTCAATCGCACTCGCGATCCCTTCTCCGCCCATAGACTGCATTGTGTATCGACCACTCAGAAACATCCCGTCCTTGCGGTACTTGGTCACTCAAATGGCATGCTCAGCTATTGGAGCGTCGAGCGTGGAAGGAGGATGAGTGGGCGGGTAGCATCTGCGTATACGACGGCAACAACCTAAACCCGACGGGTGTCTGCGTAGTAGGGTTTACCCGGTCTTCGTTCACAATTCTGAAAAGTCGATTGTTGGTGAAATCGAGGTCGAAGCCGCCTTCGTGCTCGATGTATGGGGTACGTGTTTCGTAGCCGACGCCGAAAGGATTAGCTTCGTCGTTGGGCATGATATGAGATTCTTCAATCAGTACAGAGTTGGAGTGGCCGTCGATAGCTGGATCGATGCGTAGACAGATTAGATGCTGATGATACGGTGCAGGTGTACCCGGCCCTCAAATTGTTTTGTTCCGGTCTGCACATTTGGACTCGCTAGACATGCTTCCTCGACATCTTTTATGTACGAGGAGTCGATATACGAGTGCTTGCCTTCAAGATTGTGTTATTCGATGATTGAGCTCGGGTCAAGGTCGACAAGAACTTCCAACAAATCATTTGAGTTTGCTTTATTTTTTGACGAGGACTTCGACGCAAGGAGTTCGGACAGGCCGTTGTGTGCTGTCTCCGCTTTGCTCGGCGTCGAGAATGGTGGTTAACATGTGCTTGGGTGGTTCATAGGAAATAAATTCCGATTCCTGAAGAGAGGCTGCACGATAGCAGACGGTTGTAGTACCATGAGGGAGTTCTGGCGACGTCTAGATATCACTTGCTTTTGAGATGTCCTCGGGTGTTAGTGGGTCTAGTGGGTGTGTCATGGTGAAGACGAAGTCAACTTTATTACAGCTTGTTCAATCACATCTTAGAAGACGAGAACCGAGATTTGCTGCTATGAAAAGAGTGCGACAGTTGGGAAGAATGGGTTTAATACGATATAGTGCTCTTGGTAGTCTTTGGGAGGGCGTGCAGCATGATTGGTTAACGATTTAGCGTCGGGCTCGTCGCCTGCGCCTACCTTTGAAGGTTTGGCTATCATCCTCACTTCCAAAGTAACAAGCATCCCCCACAACACCACAGCTCCACAGGTAACCCGGAGAAGAACTTTCGACTTTCGGTCAGCCGGCTGCACTGTATTGTCGGATGTCATGCCGGTGACGTAGCGTCGTTCGTTCGGTACCATACGTCGCATGAAGGCCCAGATTTGCTGTACGAGTTTGTACAAGTATGGATCGATCAAACAGCAGGGGCACGATGTTTCGAAATCAGCTTTGATAACAGCACATACCATACAAATATTCTGGCGATACGTAAGCCGCACCCAGACTCCTTCATCCCCACCTGCTACAGCGTTGACATTTGTCACCAACCTCAACTTTTCCAATGTATTGGTCCGATGCACCACAGCGCCTCACCTCTCGTTAGACGCAGGTAACTCCTGGACGTTGCTCTGTTTCCCATACACCACAGTGCCAGGCTTCTCAGATATCGGATGTTCGAGCTCAAGTACGGGCGTGCCCTCTGTCTGATAAACAGCAGGCGCACCATACGCCTCTGAAGGAACTGATGGCGCAGGAGTTTTGTTCTCTCGAAGTTTCTTCCTCCACCTCATTGCCTTTGCGATGAATATCCCCAACCCGATCAACGCCAATGCTCCCAATGTAGCGCCGACACCAACTCCAGCTTTGGCGCCTGTAGACAAACCACTTCCTCCTGACGAGCTGTCACTCTCTGTGGCGGTCGGGGAGCTTGTTGTTGACGTTGTGGATGTGGCGCTGACTGTAACTGAATCAAAGGTCGACGAAGCTATTACTGAGGATCTTCCTGCTGAAGCAGACGACCTTGCCGAAGAAGCTGTTGAAGAAACCATAGCACCGAATGTCCTTGCAATCGTATACCTTGGTACTGGACTATCTTGTCCGCAGCAAGAGTCGCTGTCACCACAGCACCAGATAGACGAGTTGGCCGTTCCATCGCACGGCGTCACGACTTGATCGGTAGCGGCTTGTGTAGCCTATCACTCTTGCGTAAGCTTTCGTCTTTTTAAAAGCCGCACCACATAACTCAACCCAACGGAAGAGAGTCCTTACATTATAAGAGCACAGATCTTGACACTCCCCCGTATTCCAACTACTACTCGTACACGTCTCCCTCCAATACGTGCCCACATTCGATCGACACAGCCCGTTATCGAGACAAACATCCCTGATAGAACAGCAGATGTTCGATAAATGCGCAGCCTCACAAGGACTGTAATCGAGACTCGGGTTCTCGGTTCCGTTGCGCCAGAAACATCCCGATTGTGCGGCAGCAGTGCGCGTTAGAGCGAGCAGCGCCGTGAAGCGCAGGAACTGCTTTCGAAATGCCATGGTCGGGCCAGGCGAAAGGTAAGTGCGGGGAAAATGGAACACGAGGACTCAAAAATGATGGTAGGGGTACTGCGCAATTTTGAGCAGCGGCGTCTTTCTCAGCCCCAAGACCGTACTACCCGCGTTTCCAGTACAGCGGTAGAGACGTTGGGGGCCGAAATGATGATACAAATAGGCGCTGGGCGGTGATTGGCCCGAACCCATGATTAACCGCCTGACGCTGCAAGGCCAGCGTAACACTGCCCCTTAAGGCTGCCGGTGAGCATCAACGTCAGCCTAATAAAGTCCAGTTGCGGAAGTCGCCGTGAGGGGGCATGGGATGCCCGAAAGCCAAGAGCGTTGAGAACATCTACTATGGTATCAGGCATAAGTTTTTTGAGTAGGGAACAGAGACTAGGGTACTTACTAACACCTGTCAATAAAGCAAGTTTGCTTATTTAATACGCTCCTTTTTGTAACCAGCTGCTAATTAGCTTGTAGTGGCTGCTAGTAGGCATAGTGTACTAAATACTGCCACTCCTGACGTAATTAAACGTATAGTAAGGATTTGCAATCACCCTTGTCGCTATTCCCCACTCACAAAACTTGTGCCTGATACCATAGTAGTGCTTATTGTTGGTATTACATTCTGTTCCTGATAATCTTGCAGTCTACTCTACACCATATTCCTGATTCTGTTGCGCTGGTCACTTAAAGAGTAATGTCGACAACAGGTCCATGGTATGTCTTCCTCGCCCAGACAAGGTAGTATACCGCGCTCAGCAGCGCAACAGCACCAGTCACCAGAATCGACCAGTTCATGTTGGCTGGTGTGACTTCCTTGAAACTAGGCCAGAAGCTGAAGAAGAAGACAAATGCGAGGTATGCACAAGCGAACGCGTTGTTGGCGATTCCAATCGCGCCTGGTAGCCTCCAGGGACCCCAGATTGCGCGCACCATGCCGTCGTTGGTGATAGATGGGGTTCCGTTGTCGAAGGCTGCGCTGCTGGGGAGGATAGCGCCAGTGCAGCGGCGGTAGAGAAGGAGGCAGGCCGTCAGGAGGTAAGAAGAGAAGAGACCGGCGATGGAGACAGAGATGACGCCGTTGAAAGCAGTGGTTGAACCGATGTTGATGAGGGCGAGGATGCACGCAATAGTGCTGGTGAAGGCGACGGCATTGACGGGGATAGAGGTTCGATCGCTGATCTGTATTTGTCCGTGTCAGTGCATCTCAATCGACTAAGGCCAGTGTTCTCACCTTGCTCAAAAAGCGCCAGCCGGGAAGACCCTTGTCTCTTGCAAAGGCCCAGCAGATGCGCGAAGTGGAAGCCGAGAAGCCCACGTTGGCGCTGATTGTCAGAACCATGACGATAGAAGCCATGACAGCGGCACCGGTGCGCGACTGTACTCCCTGGTGAAAGATGGCCATGAAAGGGAATGCAGGGTTTTCTGCGAGGACTGCGTCCACATCGCCCAGGCGTAGCAGAACGGCGAGGACCATGATGAAACCCAGGGATCCGTTGATTGCGATACCGGTCATGATGGACCGAGGGACAACGACTTGGGCGTTGTGGATCTCCTCCGACAGCTAGACCGTATCAGTCATCAAGAGGACGAAGAGTTGGCGATCTGTCACACTCACATGAATCGGTCCATCACCACCGACGAACGCGAACACGCTTCCCATGATACCAATGCAGAACGATAGACCTTGAGAATCCCAGCCACCCATGTTGTTGAAAGTTGTAAAGATCTCCTTGGCATCACCCTTGGGTCCTAGGACTAAGAGCGGGATGAGAATAGCGAAGAACCCCAGAATGTGCAGGACTAGGAGTCCTCCTTCAAACTTAGGAAGCAACCATCCGGCAGCTACGTTGATGAAGACGCAGAACAAGATGACAGCCCAGTAAAGCAGAGTGACGTGCCAGTTCTGAGGAACGTAGGTGTCAGGTTGGCAAAGGATAAGAAGACCTTGGATTAGACCACCGGTGAGGAAGGCTCCAGATCCTAGGGATGCAAGCCAGCCGCAAAGCGTGAGCCATCCTTTGTGATAAGTCAGCTGTGTTGTATTCCTGAGGCCGAAGACTCGTAAGCATACCGGATGTGTAACTGAGTATTTTCGACAGACGCCGGGGTGCGAGCATCGACACCCAGTGATATTGACCTCCGGAAGTAGGCGCGCTTTGAGTTCCGTTAGTTGAAGTACGTCTCGCATAATCACAAGCAGACTTACATTGAGACCAGCTCGGAGAGAACCATGAAGACCGATACAGTACCGAGCCAGACGACGAGGTAACCATAGATGACACCAGCAGGACCGCCACTGAAATTCTTAGCAAAGAAAAGTGTTATCGAATAATGGAGCTTACTTCTGGAAGCCAACAAGAAACAATCTACATCGAGGTCAGCCACATTGCGGTGCAGATTGATGCAGGAATCTTACACCAAAGACCCTTCCCAAGTAATCAGGACCGTGCAACTGAATCCCAAGATGGAGAGGAAACCGAATCGTCGCTGTGAATACTTGTCGGACAAGAGTTGCATATACACTCATTCGATGCTTACCTTCAAAACAGCCTTCTTACCCAACCTTGCAAGCGCAAGATCATCCTGCTTGTCCGAAGTAGAGAAGCTTGGAGATACAGTCATCTCAACATCATTATTTTTCGAAGGAGTGGACGCCATTGTTTGACCAGAACGCAGCGACCCGTTGAACGTTCGCTGCAAGAGAATCGGTCCGAAAGGAGACAGACAGGTAGATGTGAGAACAAAACAAAGAAAACAAAAGCAGGACGAGAGGAGCAGTATCACTTGTAGGAGCGGTGGCTTATGCGATCGTAACCGAAGAGCCGTCTCCCCGGTGCACTGCGCCTGGATTGTGCAGCGGCGACATTTGTGTCGAATGAATGGAATGGCTGCCCTAGGCCGTCCCGTCCCGCCTGGTTGGACCACCTGCCGGATAATCTTAAGTGCAGATGCAACAGATGCAGAAGTGAACAGGGGTCAACGCCACAGGAGGAACGTCCGACAGTACCGAAATCCTCTGAATCCTTCGGCATTGGTGCAGATTTTCTGTCGTCCAAAAAGAACGCATGATAATCACACGTGCTTCGGACCTTTTGGATGCAGCATAGTCGCATGTGCGAGACTTGTATGAGTTTTGTACGCACGCTGTGGAGGTAGGTCGAGCTAGAACATAGACGCTTCTTGGTATATTGCTTTTGGAGACATACTGGAGAACAAAAGAAAGATGGTACCGACAATGTGGTCCCAACATTATGTCGTCTGTGGATGCGCTGCAGGCTCTACTGAGACTGCCCAGCTAGTCGACACATTGATGGACTTGTCCTGCGCAGTACGCTTTGTTTGAGTCGTACGCGATACATCCATCAGTTGGTATTCTCGCCCACTGTATCCATTGCTGTATTCTCCTCGCCTGCGACCATCGTCTATACGGATGAGTCCAGACTCGAATCCTTCCATGAAGATCTTGGTGTATGGTAGACACGTCGTTATTATAGCGACACATTGTACAATTTGGTTGCAGAGGGCGGACCGCCAAAATCCTAGGGTAAGGTCGTCTTTTGTCGCGGTATCGTTGCTCTCGCGGTGGAAGTAGGCTAGCTGGATCGCAGCTGCTATCATGACCCTTGCTTCCGTCAGAACTACCGAGAACTGAAAGACGTTTAAACGTACAAGAATCTGCATGCGAACAAGCTCATGATGGACGCTTTTCTCTGCCGTGTTACACGGAGCTGGGCTGTGATTCCTAGCTCTAGGGCGATAATGGCAATTTCTGTGATGATATTGAGGATCGATATTGCGTTCCACCAGGCATACTGCTTATAATCAGCATGTGGTAAGTACTTGACCTAGCTGTTGCTACTTACACGATCTATGCATTGATCGAGTGTTCTGTCCCAGGTTCGAGGCACTTGGCATTCAAATAATGCAGTTAAGACTGCACAAACTAGCCACAAACACGCAAATGCGCCGACGGTGTAGTTGATCTTGCGATGTAGCTTGGAGGGGGTCAAATTGTGCACGAATGCCACAATGGCCAGCTTGGAGAATCCAAGTGACACGAAAAGGAATATCGTTGCAGCATACTCGCTCTGGCCATCAATTAGCGTTCGCTCCCACTCATCTCCTGTCAATGCTAAAGTACCTTGAGAGTCGACTGAATGTTATCGTCACTCAATGTTGCAATCGGCTTCCCAAAACCATACCCACATTGCACCAGTGCAGCGATAGACTGTGCAACACTGAAGGCCTGGTAACGTCAGTTGGTAGTATGACATACGAACCCGTGTACACTTACCAACGATGCAAGGAGGAAACCTGTCTCTGCTCTCAATGATCGGAAGACGTAGAGTTTGATTCCAGCGTGAATAAGAAACGCTAAGAAACTTGTGACTAGACAAAACCAGATGATGATCTGAACAACGGGTGTTCGATTGGTATCAGACACAATGACCTGGTCCAGTGTTTTCGACATCTTTGCTTGGGGTTTCTAAAGCAGAAGTTGACAGACACTCCATACGAGAAAGACACTTTGTTTGAGCTTGGTACGACGACACATTTTGGCATATGCAAGGTGCCTGTATTGATTAACGGACCGTCTGGAGTGGTCTCCCGCAATCATGGCTGACGGGTTTGAGCGGGAAAGTCAGTGCAGCCACTTTCGGCAGACAGGAACACGGCTGGCAACAGGACTCGACCACCTCTCAATGCAGACGTTCGGCCTCCAAGGCGTCAGGCCCTGCATGTACGGAATGCTGCGGCTGCTGCACGTTGCTGACGAGACATGTCACCCAACAATTCGCCCAAAACATTCGTAGGCTCAAGGCGGCTCCAGATGTTGGCATTGAAGTCATTCAGCGGCCCGACTGCAAGCGACTCTCGTTAGTTTCTATGCAGCTCGGTTCATTGCTTTTCATCGAGATCACGTTGACCAATCTCTAGCTCCGGAACAACACTTGAGACGGGACGTCTACTTCTACCCTGTAAGCCCCCAGACGGGATAGATGCAGCTCATATATGAAAGGCTACTTTGCCGCAGCCGGTAAGCGAGCCCATTGGAAGGAGCCGAGTACGCGGAAGCCAGGAAGAGTACGTATTGTGAGTCAGGGTATTGTCAAATCAAGCATCCACGCCGCACGGGAGGTAGGCTTGGTCCGAGAACGAGCTGCAGCGGGTGGATGCCCTGGATCGATTTGCTGTAAGGTCATCCATTGGTGGTTGAACCGTCAAGCTTGGACCCACGGTTTCGGACCTGTCCCCATGCTTGCAGCTCCCCTAAATCGATCACGGCTGGCCGTATCGCAACACGCCCTAGAGGCCTCGCTGCAACGCCGATGCTCTGAAGTCACGTTGATTCCGAAGGCTAGGATTATGACCTGATGCTGGCTCGCTCACCGAGATGTGGTTCGATCACTCTGTTAGGTACGCCATTTAGGATTGCGCGTCCAAAACACAAGTCGTTTGCTCGAGCTCTACTGTATCGAAGGTGGCGAGTTGGAGCTTGCCTCCCGGTCACAGCGGTAAGAAAAGGCATAGTGCAGACGATAATTGCTGTCACATATAACGGAGGATACGAAAATGATCGCAATCTGCGACAGTCTGGACATGAAGTGATGCACGAATCCAAGTCGTCGGGAGTTAGTCGTATCCGTACCTGTGCCACGCATTTTGTGCCTGATCCTTGGAAGCACCTGCAGCACTGTACCGGTAACATGATCTCGGATGATACAATCGACGCTAGGCCGAGGTTGGACGCTTTAAGACGGAGGTTGTTTGAGCTGCAGGTCAACATTTCTTGTAGCATGTCAGCTGCAAAGGACTCCAATTTCTGTGACGGTGTAGGGAGAAGAGGGCGCCGCGTTGCGTCTTTGTGTTAGAAAAGGTGAGTCAGAACATGAAGGTCGTGTCAGAGTATCAACACAACGAACCTCCGCACAGTCTTCGTGGATACAGCTTTTCGTGAATGAGGTGTCTGTTGTTCTCCATATTGCTCATTCAGTAAAGAAGGAGATGTAGAACGAGATGTAGAACGAGATGTAGTGAGTCGAAGTGGACCCTGATCTGGAGGAGAAACCCAAACATTGATGACGTAACCCGCAAGGAAGTCGCGAACTTCTCCAGGGTCTACCACAGTACATTATTCACGCGACAAGACCGCAAACCTCAACAACACCACACCTTCACTCTCTCTACTGCGCACCGCGCCCCCAGTCGCCAACATGCAAGGCTTCAACATGGGGCGGTACTATCCGCCCTCCGCCTCCGATCCCCCCACTTTCAATAAATCGCATCCATTGGGAGCTCGCGCCAACAAAATCAGCCAAGGTATCCTAACCGTGCGCTTCGAGCTACCCTTCGCCGTTTGGTGCCAGCACTGCAAGCCTGAGGCCATCGTGGGTCAGGGTGTGCGCTTCAACGCCGAGAAGAAGAAAGTAGGAAAATACTACAGCACGCCAATATGGAGCTTCAGGATGAAGCATACGGCGTGTGGGGGCGAGTGGGAGATTAAGACGGATCCCAAAAGCACGCAGTATGTGTGCGTTGAGGGGTGCAGAAACAGAGACTATGGGCCTGAGGATGTGGGGGCGGAGAATGGGGAGGATGGGGAGTTGAGGTTCTTGACAGAGGAGGAGAAGGCGAAGAGGAGGGACGATGCGTTTGCGGGGCTCGAGGGAAAGCTGGAGGATAAGGCGAGGCAGAAAGGGGAAAGGGAGAGGGTGGAAGAGCTATACGAGAAGGCGGAGGTGTGGAGAGACCCGTATGATGTTAACGCGCGGTTGAGGAAGGAAATGCGCGAGAAGAGGAAGGTGTGGAAGAAGGAAGAAAGATACAAAGAGGGCATGCAAGAGAAGTTCAGTTTGGGATTGGACATTGTGGATGAGACGGATGGAGATCGACAGAGGGCGAGGTTAATTGACTTCGGTGGTGACGATACAGGGAAAAGCTGGAAGCCGCTCTTCGAAGCACAAACTGCTGAGAGCACGGAATCAATACAACCCAGAACCAAGAAGCTAAAGTCCGAGTTGGCTGCAGAGAAGCGCAGAAAGGACCTGCAACAGACGCTTGTGGACAACACGCGCGCTGCCGTCGATCCTTTTGTCTCTAGAGAAGCAGCCTCGAAAGCAAGGCCGAACCTTGGAATACTGAAGAGGAAGAGAAATGTTGAAGCTCTATCAGGGCCACAGTCGCAGCCGCAGACACTAATAATAGGGCCAAAACCTACAGCCAACAGTCCTCAGCCACCTCCACAATTGGCAACCCTGATCGGCTACGACTCCGACTAAAACCCTCACAATCCTACACCATACGAAATTACGACAACATCCAGCATTTGATTTAGCGATACCCATAGATACCCTCGTACTTCCATTACTCAATTAAACCTTCTGCTTCGCCATCCACTCCTCCGCCTCCCCCTTGAACTCGTCCCTCCACCTCGTCAACGGCGGCCTCTCATTCACAATGTCTCCCACGCTCCACAACATCCTCTTCTTATCCGTCTCCTCACTGACATCGTTATCGGGGCAGATGATGTAGAACTTATTCTTCTCCATCTTCTGCACCATGTACTCTGCGACTTGGGCAGGCGACCACGCTCCAGCCGGTTTCTGCGCTTCTTGGCCGGGGACGTTACCGGACTGCTTCGGTGTTAGTAACAAAAACCCAAAAAAATAAGGCCATGTATGGTAGGGGTAAAAGAAGAAAGTAGAGACAAAGGGAGAAGCGTACAAGCCCCGTAAACGTCCACCCCGGCACCAACAAATGCACATTCGTCTCACAATCCTTGAGATCGAAACTCAAATGCTCCGCCAAACTCTTCACCGCCGCTTTACTCGCATTATACGCCGCATTACCCGGCGGATTCGTGATTCCTTGCTTACTGCCCGTAACCACGATAGCACTGGGTGGGGACCCCTTCTCCCTCGCCTGGAAAGAAGGTACATATGTATTCAGCCCATTAACAACACCGAAGAGATTCGTGCTCAGTACTTGGGAGAAATACTCGGCGTCGCCCCAGGTTCCGCGCACCATGCGGCCCGCGTTCAGCATGAGGAAGTCGACGTCGCCAACTTTTTCGCGTAGGGAGCGCCAGGCGGACGGGTCCGAGACGTCCGAGTTGATGGTGGAGAGGTCGCCTTTTAGTGTTTTTTGCGCATGCGCGAGCGTGCTGGGGTTGGTGTCGACGATGGTTACCTTCATGGAGGCTTGGAGGCAGAGCTCGGCGACGGCGTAGCCGATGCCGGAGGCGCCGCCTGTGATGAGGGCGCGGGAGTTGGCGCGGAAGACGGACATGGTTGGAGTGTGGGAAGTAGGTCAATTGGGTTGTTTGGGGTTGCGAGTTGTAAGTCTTGCGTCGTGAGGTGTAGTTCGAGGTACCTGGGGGGTAAGAGTACCTGGATGAGGTGGGGCTGGTGACGTTGAGGACGCATTCTAGGTTCTAACTCCGCGATCTGCTGCATTATCTCCGTGATTCTAACCACTCTACCTCTAGTTTACATTATACAAAGGCTATGTTACTTTAGGGAAGTTACCGAAGGAAAACGGGTATCTAGTTACAATGTACTTTACAATCTCATGCCCTCTTGTCGGCATTAGACAGAGTACCCAAGTCCTCGTATGCTGTCTCAAATCTCTCGACTCCTGGTCTTTCCAGTGCTGGTGTTTCGACCTGCTCAGCAGCTGGTGTTGCTGGGACCCACTGACCACTGAAAAGCCCTGCTCCGGGTGCATCAGTGGAGAATTGCCCCGAACTTGACTGTGCTATATCTGCTTCGCTGCTCACAGGCATGGCCGACGCTGCGTCTCCAAGCTGCTTTGATTCCTCCACTGCCGGTGGGGTCATGATGTTTACACTTTGCAGCGTGACCATGCTTGCATTTGCACGGTGACCCCCTGGGCCGTCGACCTTGAGGCTGAAGGGATATGCGATACCGCCTTTTGTGGGGCGGGTACTGGTTCCATCAGTTTCTGGAATCAAAGTTGCTGGGGACGTGGGATCCGCCGAGACAACGATGCCTGGGGTCTGAGCAGGTTCTCCGATTGGAGTAGGCAATCCAGAAGCTGCCCGCTCAGGTGCAATGACTGTGGCTTCGGCGAGACCAGAAGACGGTGGTGCAACTCTGGAGAACTCCTTGGAAAGCTTCAAAAGCTCATCTTGTGAAGTGTTTGCTTGGCCACGATCGGTGACGTTGGAATGTCTAGAGCGGGACCGCGTGCGTGAGGGTGCGACGGGAACTAGACCAGTGTCTCGGCTGCGATCCAGATCATTTCCTGCAGTACCGTCAACAGCAGCTGATGGCTGTTGTGCAGGTGTTACCACTGCTTTAGACGGCGGCGGTGGCGTTTGATCTGCCTTTTGTTCACGATCAATCTACGATGGTCAGCTTCTTTCTCGATAATCGATACGTGCGAGCGACGTACAGTGGCTTCATCGTGCTTGCTGCCCCACAAACTCCACAGTGCCATGCCCCAACTCTTCTTCTTCGCTTTTTCGCCCTTCATGCCCTTAATCCTTCTACCAGCCAGCGCAGTCGGTGGAGGCGTTTCGCCTTCGAATCTTTCGAAGCCAGCTTGCATCTCCTTTATCCGCTGCTGCTGAATCTTGATTTTCTGCTTTGCAAACTTCCCATTCCATTGCTGTGACGCTTTCATCCACTTGTTGACGGGGCCCGGCTTCGGTACACCAACCTCCGATACTGCAAGGTTCAACGCTACCAGCTCCTCCTTTGGTGCGAGAGGGTAGATGTAACCGTGTCGGTCAATACGCTGTCGGATCATGTGGTGCTCAAAGGGAGGCAGAGAGTCACCGGCCTTCCCCACTCTAGCTTCATGTTGACCCTTGTCGATGATCCCGTCGGTGCCAATGTGGGGCTCGGTTGTTGTCTTGGACTTCTTGTCTTTCTTTGCTTGATTTGTGTTGTCGGCAGATGTGTCCGAATCCGTACTGACGAAGGAAATATCGTCATCATCCAGGATGTCGATGGATGTCTTTTGGGCTCGAGCAAGCGCCCAAGCGCCAAACTGGGCAATGCTGCGGTACATGTGCTTTGCTGGTCGCGTGAAACTAAGCGTTGGAGCTACGTGGCAAAGGTCGTCCCAAACTTGAAGTTGCACGTTAGTCGGCTTGTACCTCCCTGCCTGAGCTTCGATCTCTTCCGCTGTCTGAATGTTCGATGGGGGTGGCAAGTATGCTTCTGGATGGGCAGCCTTGTGAGCTATGTAGATCTGCTCGTCTCGAAGCAGCTCACCGCCTCCAGTTTGAATAAGCAGTGGTGGAAGCCCACCTAGGGATGGTTGCAAAGCAGGCGAAACCAGAGGATGTGTGATGAGATGGTTCGCGGCGTATAGCTGAATCTGGTCCTTGATCTCAACGCGCACTTTGTCCAGCTGTACAGATAGTATGCCTTTGGGGCCGACACCGTACTTGCCGTCTGGCGAGATCCATGTGTCTGAAGCCTCAGCCGAGTTCATTATGGCATTGATATCCGGCTTCTCGGTATTGACAGAGTAGCCGCGCACGCGCTCAGCCTTGGCCTCTTTCTGTGCCGCACGTTCGTCTTTGTTTTTGCCGGAGAGCGATACTCGTGGCGAAGATTTGCCCTTCTGGTACGCACTCGACGTGGAGTTTTCGAGCTGCAAAAGGTCGTCGGCATTTGGAGGTGCTAGTCACAAATGTTAGCAAGCCATCTCAACATTTCCCTCAAGCACTTACGCCAGCTCATGCTTGGCTTATGCAAGAAGCCATGTGCCGGAATGTAGTCCATCTTGTCATCACCACTTAGACTTGGGAAGCTGTGCGTCAAGTCCACCCAAGGACTAATCAGAACCGCACCTGCAGGCAGAGGTACACCCTGGTCTCGCAAGGTCACGAGCATACTGAGCACCATACCACCGCCTGCCGAGTCACCAGCAAGAATGATGGTGGTGGGATCGTGTCCTTCTTCGAGCAAGTACAGATAGGCTGCCAGACAATCCATCAGACCACAGGGAAAGGGAAATTGCGGCGCAAGTCTGTATCTCGGCGCCAGCACACGCGCTTGAAGCTTGCGCGCATGTCTCTGCATCTGGTAACGATGCTCGTCGGTGCTACCAAAAAAGTATGCGCCGCCATGAACATAAAGCATAATGCGCTGTCCTTTTGGCATACCCGACTTCTCGCGCGCATCGCGATCCTTGCGCATCTCAATCCACTCAGCCTCCAGCTTTGTGTTTTCGCGTCTCCACTGCCACCAGGTCTGTCCACCGACAGCTTCGATCCCCTTGGGGCCCAATTGCGCGTTGATATACGAGGCCGAATGCTGAAGTTGTCCCTGGGGAATCTCCACTTTATTCACATGGACCCAGTGCGGCACAGGCACCCATTGCGACGTGAAGGCCTGCAACTCGTCGACGGGGTGCAGCGAAGCATAGTGCAGGAAACGCCGAATGAGCTCGAGTCCCTCGTGGTACGAAATATGTGCAGTCGGCTTCTGGCGCAAAGGACTGCGATTAAGGTAGTGGAGGATGTACGTCTCGATTACCGTGGGTGTGACAGCGGCGCCTACGGAAAGCGTGTTGACCGGCATGGTATGAAACTGCTTCGAGCAATTAGGGGTTCGGCAACGGAGGTAACGGGGTTAAGTGCACGCGCAATCGCGGCGCGTGCAGGACGTAAAGAGGAGTGAAGGATTGTGAATGCAGCTATGTGCGCATGTGCTGAGGATTACAAAGGAGAGAAGGCAAAAGTGTGCAGGACGAGGTGAGCATGCGACGGTGAAGGTGTGGATTGCTTCCCCAGACTGCAGATCTTCATCGCCGCAGGGGCCCGTCGGGAGCCAGGACGCAGGCCATATGACCATGCTCGTGCCAAGAGGCGGCATGCCAAGGTGTCCGTGCGCGCACTAGGCGCACACTAGGCTAAGCAAGCTAAATTACTTTTAAATTAATTTAAAAGTAATTTAGCTACTATACTATAATAAACATGCTAAAAATAACTATATATACTACTACTACCTCTATACCTACTATACTATATATTATCTCTTAGCTTGCTAGTAATATAAGTATACTACGTAAATTAATTTATAACTATTTTATAATAGGTTTATATAGAATTACTTTAGAATTATTTCTAAATTAATTTAGGCAGTGTACTAGTAGTATCTCTACCTTAATACTCTACCTCTTAGAGCTAGCTTCTATATAACTAACAGCACTAGTAAGATTAAAATCTATATAGGTAAGGTCTACTATTATAAGAATATTAGAGCTAGACTTAGGCTCTATAGTATAAATAATTCTAAATTAATTTAGTATTAATTATTACTAAATTACTTTAGAATCTATTACTAATTAATTCTAGCGTAAGTACTCTAAGTATAGTAATCTTATTAACTACCTTATACACAACTATAGTATTAGTACTATTACTCCCTCTACTTATAGTGTTAGTAGAGCTAGAATAACCTTTATCTAGTGTAAGATTAGTAAGTAGAATAATTTCTAAATTAATTTAGTATTAATCTACACTAAATTATTCTTAAATTAATTACTAATTAATTCTAGCCTTCTATACTACTATAATAGCTGCCTATAACGCGTAGCTAGCCTAAGTATAGCAGGCCTAGCTTACTTATACCTAGGCTATAGCAGCTAATACTCTAGTAACCCTACTCTACCTTATACTCTAGCTACCTAATAGCTATATAAGTTAAATTATTTCTAAATTAGTTTAGTATTAATTTAGTCTAGAATTAATTACTAATTAATTCCTCTAAGTTAATACCTAGTGTATAAACATTATTATAGCTATACTCTCTAATACTTAGGTCTCTTATAATACCTATTAGGCTAAGTATCCTAACTACTAAGGTAGGTTTATCTTTACCTAGTGCTCTTTAAATTATTTTTAAATTAATTTAGAAGTAATTCTTTAACTATTTATTTAGAACCTATTACTAATTAATTTAGGCTACTTATTCTTCTATAATTCTAACTTCTAGAAGTGTAAGAACTACTAGTACTAGGTTAAGCTAGCTTAGAATAAGGATAAAATATTCTCTAAGAAGAATAAGAATAATAGATAGTTAGCTTTAACTAAATTAATTCTAAATTAATTTAAAAATAATTTAGCCTATAGGCACCTAGAACACCTAGCCTCTAGGCTATAGAGACTTTAATAAAAAACAATTTATTTATAACACTAAGATCTACCTAAGATATACCTTATTTCTATATTAATTCTTTAGTTAACACCTTATAAACATTTATTAATAAATTCTAAATTAATATAAGTATAAAATACTTACTTTTTAGTTTCTTCTTTCTATAAATATTATATAGTGTATAGACACTATATAATATAAGTAAACTATAAGTTTTATTATAATTAATTATACCTTTCTTCTACTTTCTACTTTTATTTATAGTTATAAAGTAAGGCATTTATAGAGAAGAAGGCTCTTTCTTAGTTTTAGTACTAATCTAGGCTTAAATTAATTTAGAGTTAATTTTAGAATTATTCTCCTCTTCTTCCTATACTACGCTAGATATTATAGAGGCAAAGAGATTCTAGGTTTATATAGTAGTAGGAGAAGGTGTAGGTATTATAGCTAAATTAATATCTAATTAATTCTAGTCTAATTTAAGGATAGTGTAGTACACCTCTATTATACCTTAAAAGTAATAAATTACTTAGTGTAGCCTTAGCTTAGACACTTTACTATAAGGTATATTAGCTATTAAGTACTATAAGTAAAAGATATATAAGTAGTAGTATAAAGCACCTCTAGAGCTAAACTTTAGCTAAACTAATTCTAAATTAGTTTAGAAGTAATTTTAGCAGAAAATAACTTACCTAGTATAGAACACTACTTTATATATACTTGTTGAAGTTGTACCTGGACGAAGTCTAATATTGTACTGATTTGTTGGTTCTTGGGGATGGCTAGTAGTAATAGAACAAGGGCGAGATGTCTAAGCAGAGCTTGATATAATAACTTAGGAGTATAGCAATAAGTAACAGGTAATCTGACTTGTTATGCTAAGAGTTAAGATTCAAAGACAAACTTGATTAACTAAGTTAAACACAAACTATAAGGGTTGTGTTCCTACTAACTATATACTGTAATGAATGCATATTGCTTAGTAGTGCTTAGTTGCTTAGTACTGCTAAGCAGTACTGATTACTAATTACTGAGCACGTTACGTAGAGCATCTTGCTTAGTTGTCACGTGACTGCGCAGGGGCCCTTAGCTCCCTTGGTAATTACTTCTCCCTGTGTTAAGTTTATTATAATATCTTTTTGTGCTAAGCCCTTTATCTGCGAATCCTAAAGGATTGGTTCTTTGCCTAAACAGGTTTGTAACACTATCCCCCTTCTGTCTTAGCTTAGTCTCTTAAGCTTTATTATATAATGTGGAGTCCCCTTAAATGGTGAGTAGTTGTTCTAACGATGCCTAAACAACCACAGCTGTCTAGCACAGTTTAACAACATTGCCTCTGTAAATTTATTAAAATCTTTAGGGATACTATAGTCTAGAAATGCTCAACTTGCGTGAAGCACAACTGTGTGTGCAAGGTTCACGTTTGTTCTAGAAAGTATAGTAAGTGCCTTTGTTGTAGGTAACGTTGCAATGTAAGGGTTATAGAATCTAAGTTCTGCAGGCTAGCTGCTAAGAAAGAGAAGTTGCGTGTGTGATTAAAGAAAACTCATAATGTGCAGAGTGCGGTAATAAAAGCATTAGAAAAGGCTATAGAAGACCTGCGTGTTGCGCAAGCGCGCAAAGAAAGATTGCGACAGTAGATAGATCTCCTTAATTATTGTGCTAAAGATGTAATTGCAGTAGAGGAGCGGGGTATTAAGGAGCAGGAGCAGGCTAAGTTAGAGACTATAATGTTTAAGGGTCTGTTTAAGAGTTTTGCCCTAAATCTATCTCCTAGCACGTGGAGTGCGTTTAATAGGTTACCTAAGGAGTTCTAGGAGCTGCCTAATTTGCCTCCTAGTATTGCTTTAGGAGCTAGCGGCAGTTTGTGAGGTTTGTAGTTGGTTCCTATGTGTTCTCCAAGTTAGGGTATCCTAACTATTTAACTAGATACTTGTCGCTTCTTCCTTTTTTGCAATGCTGCGTTATTTTTTTGACTTCCTACTCATCTTCACTATTGGCTTAATAGTGGAAGTCTTTCTAGATTAGCGTTCTAGGGTTAGCTGGTTCTAATAACAAGATGTGGAACACTAGATAGATCTTTGCATCCTTTAGCAGCGTGAGTTGATAAGTAACTAGGCTAGTTTGCTTAGAAATGAAAAATAGTCTAACCTTAACCTTGTCTAGTTTTTTTGTTAGTTGCTGTGTGCGTAGGTTTTTTGTAAGGAGATACACTTTATTCCCCTCCTTTAGCTAAGGCGCTGTTTTTTGTTTCTAGTTAATATATAAAACTGCTTATAACTAAGCCTTTATAATGTTCTTAAGTAATTTCTTGTGTATTTCCTTTAGTGCTTTAACTAAGGCTATTACTAATTCTGTTTAGATATTGCTGTTCAATAACTTAGTAAAGAGATTTAGGTATCTCCTGTAGTTCGCAAAGAAAGGTGTTACACCTGTTGCTTCTAATAACTTGTTGTTGTATGCAATTTGTGCTATAGGTAACAGCAAAACCTAGTTGTTCTGGTTCTAGTTGCTGTATATCCTTAAATATGTTTCTATAGTCTAGTTTGTGTGTTTAGTCTGTCTATCTGTTTGTAGATAATAGGCTGTAGATAGCTTCTTCTTTGTTCCTATTGCTGCTAATAGCGTAGTCTAATAATTTAACGTAAAGAGCTTGTCTCTATTGCTAATAATTAATTTAGGTATACTATAATAGTAGATAATTCTGTTAAGAAATACTTGTGCAAGTTGTTCTGCTATATAACTGTGTTAAAATAGTATTATCTTAGTATATTTAGTAAACCAATCTACTATAACAAAGATTAAGTTGTAGTTGTATCCTGTAACAGGGTCCTTAGAGATAGGTAGCTGTGTGACAAAGTCTATTATAATATTTGTCTATGGTGCTGTTAGTAGCTCTATAGCCTGTGCTTCTCTATACTTAGCGTGCGTGCTGTGTTTGTTTTACTAGCAGCTTACGTAATTCTAGATAAACTTGCTAACTTTGTTGCGTATGTTTAGAAACTCATAATGTCTTTTAATGAGCTCCATTATTCTTGTGATACCAGGGTGACTATAAAGCGGGTTATTATAATAACTGCTTATAATTTCTTCTTCTAATTCCTCTAGTACCTGTGTTAATGTGTGCTGGTCCTAGTAGACGTATATTACTAGATTGAGCTGCTATAATAGTCCTAGTAACCTATTATTATTCTTCCTAAGGATAGTGAATTTGTTAATTGTCTTCTTGCCTGTGAGGTTATAGCGTCAGCTAAGCGCGTCTGCTCTGCTGTTTTCTTTTCCTAGCGTGTACAGAATCTTAAACTTGTACTAACTAAGTATTTCTAACTAGCGAACTTGTTGTCAGTTTAGAACCTTAGTAGTAGTAAAGTGTACCAAGTTCTTATAATCTGTATAAATAGTAAGTTCTAAGTAGCTTTCTGCGTAGACTCTCTAGTACTGCAACGCGTTAACAATAGCTATAAGTTCCTTGTTGTGCACATTGTAGCGTTCCTCTAGTGCTGTGAACTTTCTTAAGTAGTAGGCTATTAGGTGCTATTGTCTGTCTTGTTTCTAGGTAATGCATGCTCCTAATGCTAAATCTAAGGCGTTAGTTTCAAGGCGTGCAGGTTTGCCGCTCTTAAATGCGATCAATGTAGGTAGCTCTATGCATGCTTGCTTAAGCAATTAGAAGGTATCTTCTTATGCTTATTCCTACTTAAATGGTGTATCCTTCTGCGTGAGCTTTGTAAGCAGTAAGGCTTTAGTAGAGTAGTCCTTGATAAAGCGTTAGTTAAAGTTAATAAACCCTAGGAATTCCTGTATTCCTTTAACAGATGTAGGTGCTAGCTAATCTTTTACAACCTGTATCTTTTTCTCGCTCATCTTGACTCTATATCTTCCTACAACATAGCCAAGGAATTCTACTTCTTCCTTATGCTATTTGCACTTCTCTGGCTTTAGCCTAAGGTCTGCTTTTGCTAAGCATTCTAACACATCCTTAATGTAGACCTTATGTTCTTCTAGTGTTATACTGTACACTAGGATGTTATTAAGGTATGCTACTATAGTAATGTCTAGGTGTGCCTATAGCACGTTGTTAATAAGAGCCTAATAGACTGCTAGCGCATTAGTAAGCCTAAATAGCATAACTGTATACTTGTAATAACTATAATAGGTCCTAAACGCTGTCTTCTATTCTTTACCTTTCTTTATGTGTATAAGGTTGTATACTCTGCGTAAGTTAAGTGTAGTAAAGAACTTTGCTCCTAATAATTAATCCTGTAACTTAGATATGTTAGGTAGTAGGTACTAATTCTTAATAGTAATGTTGTTAAGCTTTTAGTAGTTAACGCAAAGCCTTAGCTTGCTGTCCTTCTTTAGTACAAATAGAATGGGGAATTCTGCTAGGGATTTAGATTTTCTAATAAATTCTTTTGCGAGGTTCTCCTTGATGTACTTACGTAGTATCTTGAGTTCTTTCTTAGATAGCTAGTATATAGGCCTAAAGGGTAGTTCTTTCCCTTCTTAGAGCTTTATCTTGTAATCCTAAGGCTAATGCTTAGGTAGCGCTTTTGCAGATAGCTCTTCTTTAAACATCCATGTGTATTGTTAATAAACGTTAGGGATAGCAGAAGGTGCACTCTTAGTCTCCTTAACTGCTGCTTTATAACTAGTGGGGCGTTCTGCGTCTGCACAGTTGACCGCTTACTAGCGCGTCTTATCTGTTAAAGAGATATTGTTAATCTCCTTCTTATCTACCAACTCCAGCGTAGGTTGCGTAGGTTAGTATGTAGTAGTGCTACATCTGCATCCTTTAAACAAAAGCTGTTGTTTCTTCTAGTTAATCTGCAGATTGTGCTTTTGTAACTATAGCAGTCCTAATATGACATTATAAGTGGCTATTCTTAGGATATCTAGGTCTAATTTTTCTCTATAATTCTGTATCTTCAGGGGTGCGCTTTGTACTTTAAGCGTGACTGTTTCTTCCTCTAGCATTAGCTCTCTGTTAGCTACTTGTAAGGGGTACAGTTCTATCTTATACTATGGATTCAGCTTAGCTTGTTCTATTGCGTTAAGGGATATAAAGTTTCCCTGTGCACCTAAGTCCAACAGTGCTGTTATCCTTACTCTACCTAATTTAATAGGGAGTTTAATAAGTTGGTTGATCCTAATGCTGTTAATAGATTGTTCTACGTCAATTGTTAACGTAGGCCTAAAAAAGGCTCCTGTAGTGTTATAAACCTATAGCCATCCTTTTCTTTAAGGTGGCGTTCGTATGCGGCGTTTAGACATACTTCCTAGTTCTTGTTGTTGCATTCTCTGTTAAATACAAGCTAGGTTTTAAGTATTCCCTAGGGGTCTGTAATCCTAGGAAAATAAACCATAGTACGCTTGTCTTACAAGTGTTCTTTGCACTGTTCCTTAATGCACGTGTACTATTATTTGTTACATCCTTTAGCTTTGCTAGAGAACTACTTATGCTTAACTTTCTTTATATAATGCAGCTTATATAAGTTATAATAGCAGTATCTCTATAATATAAGGTTGTGCTTAGGGTTCCTAATATCTTGCTAAAACAGGTGCTTCCTATTTAGCGCATAGGGTGTGGTTGCTTAGTTCTAGTCTAGTTTGCTGCGACTTAGTGCGTGTTGGTTGTAGAGGTTAAGTTCCTCTCTTATAGCGCAGTTGTTTTCCTAGTTTTAATAAAATGTAACTCTATCCTATTCTGCGTTCATAAACTAGGTGTTAGTAATTTGTTAATTAAGTCCTGTAAGACCTTATCTGTTGTAGGCGATAATTATGCGTGCTGCTTTAAAGGGACGTTGTTCTTTAGTATTATAGAACTCTTCTTTGTCTTCTTCTTTAGCTTCTATGTAGGACACGTTGCTATTGTTAGAGTTAGGTTGTGTTCCTAGAGGGTCTAATACTAGAGTGTTGTGTTGTTGCTCTTATTATTCTATAAGGTCCTGCATTTTGCTGTCACTATCTATAAGCTCTATCTAGGCTTCTTATTAATTAAGTGTAGTAAGCAGTTTACGCTCATCTCGCATTATTGTAGGGGTTTTCTTAATAACTATAAGTTCTTTGTTATCTAGCGTAAAGTACTTGCTGTCTTGTTAAATAATATCTCTGTAGTGTTGTTTACTAAGAATAATATAGTTTCCTTCCTTATAAGCGCAGATAGTGTGATATTATTTAGTAACATTTTTAATAACTTGCTATTAGCTTAGTTGTGAAGAATTAGCAAAGATCTTATAATACTTCTAGGAGAGGTTGTGTGCTCTGTACTTAGCTTCTTCTAGCTCTAGGTAAGGCGTAGGAGGTTAGTTAAGAAGAACGTTAAGACCTTCCTCAAGATCCTCCTTAGACTTAGTGTCTATTTTGAGGCATCCTATATTATTAGTAAGAACGTCCTATTTGTCACTAGTCCTATTGTTATTAGTAGTTAGCACATTAAGCTAGCGTACTACTTTGTTCTTTATACAACAGTCTTAGGCAAAGTGGCCTTATTTGCTACATCTATAACAAGTTACCTTAGACTTGTCTAGGGTGCTTCCCTTTTTCTGCTTGTTCTATCTATCTAGTCCTCCCTTGTTGAGGTTTAATAGGTCCATAGCCTCTAGTCCAAAGTATCTACTCTAAGTGTTACTGTGAATACGTTGTCCTGTATTTAGTTGGTAGCAGGCTCTGCTGTAGTTACTGCAGTTAAACAAGTTGTTGCGCTATAGGTTGTGTAGTGGTAGTTGTCTGTCTATAATAACAGGACGTGCCTGTAGATTGTCCTGAAGTTCTAGTTAAAGTTTGTAGAACTTAACATTAATATTAATTGCTGTGTTGATGAGGTCCTTAAGTTTCTTAGTACTGGCGCCAGTGCGCATTAGTTCTTCCTTAATCTTAGGCTTAAGGCCTTGTTAAAATATTATTGCTAATGCAGTGTCATCCTATTCAGTATTAGCAGCGAGCTGCTAAAACTCTGCAGTGTAATCAGTAGCTGACTTAGTTTAACGTATGCGTTAGATATTGCGACGTGCAGTAATAGATTTGTTTGGTACTCTAAAGATTAGTTTAATTGTAGTCTTGAATTTCTTAAAGTCTTCTATTCATTTATCTACTTCTTTTAGGGCATTGCTAGCGTTAAACAGCTAGACAAAAGGCTTAATCTACTTGAAAGTATTGCTACGCATGTAGCTAGAGATAAGTATGACTTGTTTATCTTTAGGTATCTTTTCTCCTTAGAATAGGAAAAAGAGATCCTACTGCATAAGCTAGTTGTTAAGCTTGGCGCAATCTCTGTGGTAGAGATCTAGCTTGTTAACAATTATGTTGCTAGTTAGCGTGACTGTATTGCTTATGTTAACGTTAGAGCTTGTAGAGCTGCTAGGGGTAGTATAGGTTGTTCTAGTAGTACTAGTTATCTTAGGGGTGTTTAAAGTGTTGAAGTTGTACCTAGACAAAGTCTAATATTGTACTGATTTGTTGGTTCTTAGGGATGGCTAGTAGTAATGGAACAAGGGCGAGATGTCTAAGCGGAGCTTAATATAACAACTTAGGAGTATAGTAATAAGTAACAGGCAATCTAACTTGTTATGCTAAGGGTTAAGATCTAAAGACAAACTTAATTAACTAAGTTAAACACAAACTATAAGGGTTGTGTTCCTACTGACTATATACTGTAATAAATGTATGTTGCTTAGTAGTGCTTAGTTGCTTAGTACTGCTAAGCAGTACTAATCACTAATTACTAAGCACGTTACGTAGAGTATCTTGCTTAGTTGTTACGTGACTGCGCAGGGGCCCTTAGCTCCCTTGGTAATTACTTCTCTCTGTGTTAAGTTTATTATAATATCTTTTTGTGCCAAGCCCTTTGTCTGCAAATCCTAAAGAATTGGTTCTTTGCCTAAACGAGTTTGTAACAATACTCTACTTTATAAAAGAGTTCTCTAGTATAGATAATATACTCTCTATCTTTATTCTTTAGCTAGTAGGCTCTAGAACTCTTAGGTAAGTAAGTAAGGTTAGCATACTCTTTATATACTAGCTAAATTAATTTAGAAGTAATTCTAAAGTAATTTAGAGAACGTACTATATTAAGGAGTATTTTAGACATTTTGCTAGTAATATAAGTAGTATAACTAGAATAGATAATAAGTAAAAGAGAGTAACTTATATATTTATAGTAGGTTAATAAAAAATTTTAACACTATACTTATTTAAGGTATTGTAATATAAATTAATTCTAACTTAACTTAGAAGTAATTTAGGCTGTTCTAGCTATAAATGCTGCCTTATAGTAGTAACTCTTACCTACCTCTCTTAAAAAGTAATTTTAGCCTCTTCTTCTATAAGCTTAAACTTATATTACTCTCTTAAAAGAATAATTCTCTACTTTTCTACTTTCTATTCCTATCTTTTAAGTTTAACCTCTTAAATTAAGGTTAACTTTAGTGTTAAATTAATTTTAAACTAATTTAAAAGTAATTTAGATAGAATTAAGGGTAAGGACTATATAGTAGAGCTAGTAAAAGGTAATAATATATAAGACTAGTGTTATAAAGCTTTTCTTTTCCTTTTCTTAAAAGGTAGTTTCTTTACTCTACTTAAGCTATAGTCTAGAAGTCCTTCTTCTAGGTTATTATTATCCTCTATAATAATAGAAGAGTTTTAGGTATTTTTCTTCTCTAATAATTTTAGAAGTAATTTAAAATAAATTCTAATAAACTTACTAATTTCTTAGCTAATATTCTTATAAAAATAGGCTATAAGACTAAGATTCTACCTTAACTTATACCTTATATTATATTTATTATAGTTCTTATACTCTAGAAGGTCCTATATATCTATCTGCTAGCTTCTAGCTAGGAATTAGTTTAAAATTAATTTAAAAGTAGTTTATATATATTTTTACACTATATAGTAGTTATAGGTACACCTCTATTCTATAACTCTTAGAGGTAGCTTATTCTACTATATTTAAGTATAATTTAAGTATATTCTATAGAGAGATACCTATATTACTATAGGTATAATTAAGCCTAGATATAATAACTAAGTTCTTCTTATACTTTACTTATTCCTTAAAAGCTATATTAGATATTATTTCTATAATTAATTTAGACTTAGTTCTAGAGCAATTAGCATATAATTAAATTAAAATAAGTTCTAAAGTAGTTTAAAGGAATACTTACTTTCTAATAGCTTATAGAGCTCTATATACTTAGTAAGAGATAAGGTAGTAAGTAGTAACTTTATATAGCCTTAATTAGAGTCTTTTATATATAGATAGTAAGGTATAGCCTTATTAATTCTATATAAGAAGTAGATATAATAGAATCTTAGATAATAGCTAAGCTACTACTACTATAGCCTATAATATAGTAGGTCTAAATATTAGAGATAATAGCTAAACTCTTATAAATTAGTTTAGAACTAATTTTAAAGTAATTTATATACTAGCTATTTATTTTATATCTATATCTACTATAATTCCTATTATTCTACTTCTATAGAGATATATCTATTAAAATAGGGCCTTAGTAAGCTCTTTATAGATAGTAAAGAACTCTATAAACGCCTTCTTATATATTAAAGAAGTCTAAGTATTAGTAATAATATAGCTAAATATAAAGACTAAGAATTAGTTTAAAATTAATTCTAAATTAATTTAGGAATTAATACTTACTTTTACTATAATTTATATTAAATAAGGTAAATAGAACCTTAGACTAGCTATCTCTAAATCTTTTAAATAATATATCTACTTAAAAGGTATTCTACTATATAAAAAGTACTACCTACTCCTTATATATATAGATAATAATATTACCTATAAATACTAGTATAACTTATTAAATATAGGCCTAAATTAGTTCTTAATTAGTTCTTAAGTAAATAAAGTTAAATAAGTTTAGTATAGATTAAGAATTACTTACTATTAATAGGTTCTAGTAGTTAGTCTTCTACTTAAATAGCACTCCCTCTAGGCTACCTCTATAGAGAAACTTTAGTAGTCTCTCTCTATAAACAAGTTAAGTAAGCTTATCCTTATTAGTTAAGACCTAGCTAAGCTACTCTATACTCTTATAACCTTTCCTATATAAGTAGGTAAGAAGAGCTATTAACTTTATAAACTTAGCTAAAATAATTTAGAATTAATTTAGAACTAATTTAATAGTAAGATTACCTACTTTTAGTAATCTCTAAGTATAGAATAGGCTGCAACACCTAAATAAGCTTATTCTCTAGATTAATATCTAGTTTCTAAAGTAGAGAAGAGATATATATATATATATCTTAGTTAATATAAGAACTATATAGAGAGTATTAATAGTATTTATAGGTATAAGTAGGTTATACTTTACTTTATAGCTCTATTTTATAAGAGTACTATAGCCTTATATATAATTAGTACCTAAAATAATTTTAAATTAGTTAAGAACTTTTATATAGTGCATTATTATTAAATTAATTTAGATATAATTTAAAAGTAATTTAAATAGACTTACTATAATACACTAGCCTTAAATACTAAGGCTCTACTATACTATAAAACTCTAATATAGAGATAATAGTACCTATATATAAAGAGAGTAAATAAGAGATATTTATATCTTAAGGTATATATATAAGAAAGTACTTCTTTATTATACCTAGTTTCTAGCCCTTATAGTATATAAACTAAAGAGAGTTACTAGTAAGTAGCTAATAAATTTAGAATTAATATTAAAGTAACTTAGAGTAATATACTATATTTTTAGCTAGTTTAATAATTAAACTATAATTTAAACTATAAGAGGTATAGTGTAAGGAGGTTATTATAATACCTCTTTAGTGTTAAACGTCTAGACAGCGCTAACTTGTTAGGGCGCTAGTGTTGTATATTAGAATAGATAAAAGGAGAACACAGCTAAGAATATATAGCATAAATTAATCTTACTTTATCCTTACTCTATTGTTTACGTCTGCTGCTACATATAACCTTTATATATAGCTATAAGTAAAGCAGCATTTAACACTTATATAGAAGGCCTTTACCTTTCTTCTTATATTATTTAACTTAATTTAAGAGAGAGAGCCTTTTATCTCTTAAATTTAAGTAAGTAGATTACTATCTACTATAGTATAAGAAAGGTTTTATAATTTATTCTAAATAAATTTATAGTGTTTAATACTAGTATAGGTTATAGCCTAATAAGAGTATACAGTATCTAAGTAAGAAGAGATAGTTACCTTCTTCTTAAATAGAGTTACCTTAAAGTATTAAAACTTTATACTAAATTAGTTTTAAATTAATTAAAAGGTAATTTAGGAGCTTAGCCCTTTTAAACACTTTAATAAAGTCTTCTTATCTACCTCTTAGAGCCTAATATTACTTAGAGTAATAATATAGGTATAGCTAGTAGGTAAAGTATTAAGATACTAAGGTAGCGCAGCTATATACTTAACTTCTTTTACTTATATACCTAGTCTATAGTTATTCTCTATAGTAAAGAGGTATAGTTCTACCTAGATTAATTTAGAATTAATTTAGAAGTAATTTATATAGTACTTATACCTAGTTTAACTATAAGTTCCTCTATATCCTTTTTATCTTTATTAGACTTAATAAAGGGGTTAAAGTTATTAAGATTAAGATTATTCACACTATTATTAATAATAGAGAAAGTAGTATTATTAGTAGTAGATATAATTAACTAATTTTAAAGTAATTTAGAGGAACTTATATAATATAACACTAAATTAATTTTAAATAAGTTTAGAATTAATTCTAGCACTATAATTTAGCTTTTTACTTATATAGGAGCTAGTATTAGATTTAGCATACTATAGAGTAAAGATAGAATAACTAGAGAAGAGCTATGTAGGGCACCTACTTATATAGGTATAGTTATGCCGCCTCTTGGCGCGAGCATGGTTAGGTGGCCTGCCAGCTCGTCGGGAGCTTGGATCCACTGAGCTACGTCATGGACATTTTTGCTGATCAGGGTCCAATTTCGCGACCACTAACAATGTGTTGAGACCTGGCCTCGCAACGGATGATAGTAATGAGGATATTCGGGTTCTTCATACGTAGACACTGTAAGCATGTTGTACTTCCAGTCGTGTACTCGAGTTTTGTACCTCATTGGCCACCATGGCGACGCGAAGGTGCACAACAGCGTTCACTCACCCGGCCACGAAAACCACAAAATATACATATAGCAGCCATACTAGTCCAGCCATCATGCTGATTGACCACATCTTTCTCATACCATGCGTTTCATCACTTTAGTCACTGCCATCACTGCGACGGCTACCGAATGCTATGCATTTGATATCAAACCACAAGTAGATCTAGGCTACGAAATCTACAAAGGCAATCTCAACCACTTAACAGGATTGGACGTGTTCAAAGGGTAATCAGTCTCATTGCGATCATCCCAGTAGTTGACAGACACAGAATCCGCTTTGCTGCTGCACCCATCGGTCCACTGCGCTGGCAAGCCCCTCAGCCACCTCTCATCAACCGTGCCTCAGTCATCCCAGCGACCTCATTCGGCGCAATATGTCCCCAAAGCGCCAGATCGGGTCTAGAATCTGGAGTCACGCCTTCTCCTGTTGACGAGGACTGTCTGTTCCTGAATGTATATGCGCCGCATAACGCCACTGGCCTTCCCGTCTTAGTCTGGATTCACGGTGGAGGCTATGGAGTTGGTGATGGTCGTGAGGATATGAGTAGGTTGATTAATGCTAATGATAATGGGTTTATCGGAGTGAGCATACAGTACCGTGTAATATCTTTTCTGCTCGAATTGTAAATCTACTACGGCTCACATGTGAGACAGCTCGGTGCCTTTGGTTTCTTAGCCGGAGACGAAGTCCTCCGCAACGGTGTTGTCAATGCCGGCCTTCTGGACCAACAGTTCGCTTTCAAGTGGGTACAGCAACACATCCATCGCTTCGGTGGTGATCCGAGGAGAGTCACTATCTGGGGTTTATCAGCTGGAGGTACGACATACATCGGTTTGGACGCACGTGGCACTGATCCTTCGCAGGCGGTTCAGTAATGTTACACAACATAGCATACAACGGCACTCTAGGCACCTCGCTCTTCGCAAATGTACGCCCTTACCCTTTTTACTTACACACTCCTTGCGAACAATCTAACACAAATCAACCAGTCCATCGCCGCCTCCCCTTTCCTCCCCCAACAACACCACTACAACGCCCCCGACCCCTCAAATTCCTACCACGCCTTCGCCACCCAAGCCGGCTGCCCAACCCTGCAAAACCCAACACCCAACCACGGCAACAAAACTTCACAATCACTCTTCGACTGCCTCATCTCAAAACCCACATCCGCACTCCAAGCCGCTTCCGACCTCGTCTCCCAATCCGGCCGCTACGGAACCTGGGCCTTCCAACCGGTAACCGACTCTACATTCATCACCAGCGCACCCAGCACCGCACTACAAGCAGGGCATATAAACGGAGTCGCGATGCTAACCAGCAACGCAGCCGAAGAAAGCTTCGCATACGTACCGCAAAACATAACCACAACCTCCTCTTTCTTCACCTGGCTAGCGACCGAACTCCCCTTTCTCACCACTGCTGATATCTCTTCCCTCTTAACCTTCTACCCGCTCCCCCCCTCATCTCGTTCTTCACTCCCCCGCTTCGCAACCCCCGGCACCGCGCAAGAGGAAAACGACACAGCGCTAAGCACCAGCGCCACGGCTTCGGGCCTCCAACAACTCGCTAACCTCATCCATGCGGAACGCACTTTCATCTGCCCCAGCTACTGGCTCGCCGAGTCTTTCTCCACACACAGCCGTGGCAGGCGCGGGTGGAAACTGCAGTTCTCGATCCCTGCCGCGGTACATGCGGTAGACGAACAGCTGGTTTTTGGGAATAGACTGTTGCCGTCGCAGGGGGAGGAGGTGGTTGGGTGGGTGCAGAGGATATGGGGAAGTTTTGTTAGTTCTGGGAAGCCTGGTCTGCTGGGGACGGGTGGAGTGGGGAATTGGATGCCGTATACGTTCGATCGCCCGGCTATGTTGAATGTTAATCAGACTGGTGGTATTCGGCAACCTGTCAATGCGTCACTGAGTCCTTTTTTACAAGGCGTAGACGCAGATTGGTATGTTGGGCCGGGACTACTAGCGAAACTCGAGGTGGTAGATGGTAAGGCGTGGGAGGGCGGCAGGGGGGAGAGGTGTGAGTTTTGGAGGGGTATGGGTGCCTAGGTGATGTGAAATGGAGTGAATTTTGGAGAGGGAGTCAGAATTGATAAGCGGAAGAACGCGGATCAGAGGAGTAATCATGAGAATAGGAGTAAAAATTTTCTGTGTACGTAAATTTTTGCTATCAAGTAGGAACTGGTGGTATCTTCATTATTAGGGTACGGATGGGGGTTATCGAACTCGACTGAAAACAAAGCTATGCTCGAGATGACCGTTCCACCTCCTTGAACGCACACTAAGTACTCAGTACTTGCCAGGCTCGCCAGGGACGCCACTCGTAGGCGCCACACCAGCGCTCTGTGGCGCCGCACTTCCGGGCACACTTCCAGTCGTGCCATGGGTAGGTGTGTGCTCGAGACCCTGGGTCTGGATCGGCGCGGGTGTCTTCTCGTCGACCGGGTAGGCACTGTGCGCGCCCTCATTCAGGCTGTTGTGGCCAGCGACGGGGCTCGTAGGGCTAGCAGCAGGCACCTCGTTCGTGACCTGGCCTGCAGCCTGGCTGATGATCTCCCACCACTGCTGGGCAGCCTGAGGGGTGTGTGCCTTGAATGCGACTTCGTGGTTCATGGAGAAAGTGTTGCCGAGCTTGCCCTTGGAGACGTCCTTGCCCTTAACATTGAACTTCTGGCCGTTGATGGCGCCAACAACACAGTCGGGGAGGTAGAGGGATAGCTCGGGCACGGGGTCCTTTGCGAAGTCGTCGTCGGTCTTGAACTCGTGGAGGAACTTGGAAGGTGTGACGACGTAGTAGTTTGTGTCGTAGGAGCGCATAATCTTGCCCTTCTTCTCGAGCGAGCCGGAGATCAAAGGCTGCGTGGAGCGGTGGTTCTGGTTGGGGAAGTTGATGCTCTGCACTGTGCGGGCTGGGGCCGCGGGATCAATGAGGACCTGGTTGTTGCGTTGGATGAAACCGTTCCACTCGAAATCCAAGGGAATGCGTTGCGCGGTACCGACGATGTCGCCATAGGCGTTCTTGGTCGACTCAGCCTGGTTATTGACCACCTGCATGAACTGGCCCATGCCGTGCTGGATGGTCTGGATGATGTGGGCCTCGAACTGCGCGAACGAGTTCTGCACACTGATGAGGTCCTGTCGGTTGTTGTTCTCCTCCTGGACCTGCTTGTTTAGACGGTGCATCACACCACGCTGCAAGATGTACGGGTCGTCGGTGGCGGTCATCTTGCCGCCGTGCGATTCGAACGTAGCTGTGTGCTGGCCGAGCAGCTCAATGTGCTTTTGTGTGCTAGCACGCGCCTTATCGACCTGCTTGCTACCCTTTCCAGCACCCTTGGTGAGCTCCTTGCTCTTGTTCTTGATCTCGGTATGCAGGCGGTCGAAGACGGGCAGGATGGCGGTCTTGAGCTGCTTTTCAGTCTCGTAATGCTGGTTGGACATGCCCTGAACGATGATTAGACCCTGCAGCGTTCTGCTCTGTTGCTACAACTCACCTGAGTGTTGGATCGGATGTTCTCGAACATGCCTGCGATTCCACCCAGCGACTGGTCGAAGTGGTGTCCCTCCTTCAGAGGGTCCTTGACGGTCTAGCGCAAGTCAGTATGCTGGTCGCATCCAATCGTCTGTCTGCCGTACCTTCAGGATCCTCTCATATTCCTTTCCATGTGCGTGGTGTGTCTTCTCGGTCGCCGTGATGTAGTCCTCGAGGTATGCGGTGGCATGCTTCCACGCCTGCAGGCGCTCGCCGAAGAGCTTTGTCACCTGTTATCCAGGTTAGTATTGTTACTAGTGAGTAAGTTCGCGACTCCGCACCTCAGAGGTGTCCTCTCCTGGGATGGCCTCTGTCTCCGACGCGTTGGTGAACGTGCGCGTGGGCATTTCGCTGGTGGCAGATTGTGGGGCACTCATTTTGCCTGTGTTGTTCGGGTTCCTTTTGCAAGAGGTGTCGTGATCTGGCGCGGAGGAGGGGAGAATTGCGGTGTAGGTATGTCAGGCTAGGGGTATCTAGCTATGTTGAGGCACGTTGCGGGGCTCGTTGGCAGGGGAGGGTAGGAGATAGTTCCGCGAGACAAGTTGGAAGCGGAGAGTCAAAAAGATCATGGTAGCGCAAACAGTTGCACTAGACGAATATATATACTTCTCACGGCTGTGATAACAGTCTAGATTTCACGATCACAAGAGATCCTCAGCAAGGTTGTCAGCCTTCTTCAACCCGAGATTCGACGTCGGCGGCGGCGATCATTCAGGGTTCATTTACGCTAGTGGGGCAATACGTCATCATCCCAAAACACAACTTTGCAATTGTTCACCAGCACACCAACTTGTGCAGATCCGTCTCCTGAATCGTGACAGTGGGTGCTCCGCCACGATTCGTGTGTAGAACTGACCTGCTTTTTGAGGTGTTCAATGTGCACATCCTGGTCTCCGCCGCGGAGACAACTGTAGTGGTTGTTGAACGGAAGATGACGAGTCTTGGATCGTACTGTATTGTAGTATCATAAGGCGCATGATCTACCCAGGCTTTTGCTGATGATAGCCTACTGACCAAGCACTCGGCACCAGAAGACACTGCACTGACAACAGCGAACCAAGGTCTGGCATAGAGATTATGTACTGGGCATCCTGAAGAGGCATACATGTACCTAACTGATAGCACGTCCATTCCACAATATCGATTGACCCCGCTTGCAAGTGGCTGAGCGATGGAGATATTTGAATTTGGGAGACTCAGGTACCTGCGTACTCCGGCGCTACCGCTGTCAACCGTCCAGCGTTACGAGACTAGGGAAATCTCCGAGGCGATCTGATTGGCATCTTACGGCCTCTCGATCCGAGAAGCTGTGCTTCGGATCGCTTCCGGGATGTGTAAGATGGGAAAAACAGGTTGTATCTTGACTTGGCTACAAATGGCAGGTCAGTCGATCGGTGTTCCTAAATGCTGAGACTACGGAATTGTGCAGAAGATTTCCATTCCGGTAGGTGTAGTTCCCGCTTTCCCTACTATACCTCTCTCCCTATGATGGAGGGAACGGTTTCAAACCTGGCAGGATCGAATATCAATGAGATGAAATGTGCTCCGTTGAGAATCTGGCGTTCGAGCTGTAGCGTTGCTATCATGATCTGAACAGAACGGATGCGTAGTGTGTGGTTTGGGCCAGTTGTTAAAGGTACTGGCCTCATTCTATAGACAGTCTGATTGCGACAGCAAATGTACAGACTTTTCGCAAACTGTGCGAAGGTAATCTGCGCTTGTGGATTGAGGTCTGGGCCAGAAATAGATGCGGTTTGCTTCAACATGTCTTGGACTTCTCGTTCAAGGCTGAGATTGAAGTGCTTGGCTATAGAGATGTCATGACTGTCGTGAGCCCCTAGATTGCTGCTACATGCCAAAGTGTTAAGTCGAATGTCGAGAAAGACATATACAAGTTTGTTGTGGGCGCCGTACACGTCCGGTAAGGCCGGTCGTGCTATCGTTGACGACTCGCACGAAATGGGCTCCTGCAAATTTATGGGAGTCCGTGAAGTCATCTCTCCTTTCCCACAGCATGATCCAACCCATTACCCCGTGTTAGGTGGCTCGCGAATCTGGTCCGCATCTTGCAGGCGCATGAGTGTCTGTTTCGCCGTTGGCCTCATGAGTCTATCTGGCTCCAGCAATACATGCTGGATGAAGGAGAACAGCCATGTTTGCTCAACACGATCTGCAGCCCGCGATTTCGCCGACAGTTCTATAAGGTAATCAAACCACGCGCTGGTAGCGTCTGGATTTTCAGAATAACTATCATATCGGGCTCCGTTAGAGAGCCAGAACGACGTCATCGTTGGAGGTTTCTGGCCATGCAGACGAGAGACAGTGTCACATAGAATACAGCCCAAGCTCCAGATATCGCTCAATCGGCTCCTTAGAGCATGCTCGAAAACTTCAGGGGCCGATTACCGCCTCGTAGAATGTATGGGAGGGCCCATCGTTGTTGACACGCCGGTCTCGGACGAATCGAGGCTGCAGAAGTGTTATGTCAGCACAGTCCATAGTAGCATGATCCTGCTTGTTCATGTACCAGAATCCAAAGTCCGTCAAAAGGACATTCGAGCCATGGACTAAGATATTGTTTGGCTTCAGATCATCGTGACTGCTATTCATGAGCATCGCTTCATTCCAAGCCTGACGCACGTACCGAATGTTGAGATCATGTAAATATGCAAGCGCGGAGGTGATGCATCCAATGGCTTTACTCAAAATTTCAAGTTGTAGGGTGTCAAGATCCATGTCTAAGAATGTAGCCAGGTCCATATCAGCGACAGGCGAGGACAGAATGTAGACTGAGTCGTAGTCTGTGCATGAAGCTACCAGATCAACACAGTGGCGATGTTACACCCTCCGCATGCCAGATAGCTCTCGTTCAAAGTTCAGCATCAGATCATGATGTCTCTTGTACATTATTGGCCGTGTCATACTCTTGCACGCGTAATTTTGTCCGGTGCTGCGATCCTGGACTCTGTGAACTTCCCAAAACCTCCAGCACCTAGAGAATCCAGAATTTGGAGATTTGAGTTTTCGAGAGCAACATAAGAGGAATGTCGTCTTCGTGTGTTTGTCGCGATCTCTTCGTCTAGATACTGCTCCTGGAGTTCCATGAAGAACGTAACATCCTTGTTGTCTGTGAACCACGTTTGAACTGTGCGTTTTGGACATGGTACCCAGAGATCGGTAATGTGCTTTTCGAGGATAATGTTGAACGTCGTTAGACAGCTCATCTTGCATAAGATGACATATAACTTTGGATTCGAACACCAACTTGGAGGTGCTCCCATTTTGCGCAAATACATCTTAATCACGTCGAACCCATTGGCAGTGACGTCTTCTTCAAAAAAGAACCTTTCCATTAACGCAAACCAGTGTAGTACCTCGCGCGCCACACGACCGGAGATACTGTCCAATTTCTGTTCGAGTGTGGACCGTGGATAATTGGAGGAGAGAGCTATTGCAGATTTGTGTGACCAAATGTTTCGACGTAGATCTTCTGTGAGGTCGGCATTGTTCGTTCAGAAGTCACGCTTAGATTGTTCAAGTAACAACCCAGAATTACCCATAATGTCGGCAAGTGGTAGACGTAGCAGTACTCCACTCCCAACGTCGTCTAATCTCCCTCGAACTGGTACCTCAGCAGACAACCGCGTCGAATTGAGTGAGCAGTCGTCTCAATAAGCTCTCATAGTAAGCGCACAGGAGCCGTAACTGCAGACGAATGTAATGGAAACTCGCTGTTGACAACAATAGAGGAGAGGAAGGCTGAAGACTCGAGAGAGCAGAGCAGACACCCGACCGCTCAGCCTTGCTGTGCCTGCATGCAGGGCAGCGCTTACGCTGACGCGGTGACCAATCGTAGAGTCTGATGGGACTGGCGATTACTGACCTTGCGGCAGGCTGTTCAGTTGACTGTAAAAACACATCAGTATCCATTGTGCCAAGAATCATGATGGGATTGACGAGTGCGCAAGATGCAAGTGGAGGAAAGACGGTTGCCCGCGGAGGTCAAGTCAATTCGAGTCGCGTCGCCCGCAAAGCGTTAGCGTGATTCTCTTATCGATTGCGAATCTCCCCTCCATGAACTTTTGTGACGCAAAGCGGCGCTCAGAAATTCTGTATTCCACAAAACACAACCTCCACAATGTCTGCGCCCGCAACTATAACAGCGATTCCTGGTACGGAATTACTCTAGTTCTCTGAAGTCACGTTCTAACAACATCACAGCACAACTCCAGGACAAATTTGACCTCGGAATTTGGCACGTCCTCTTCAACTGGGCGACGCTCACGGTCGCGGTAAAAAACCAATGGGGCGGCCCCGACTCTTCAGACAAGCGCGACTGGCTGGCGGGCCAGATCAGCGAGCTCTTCAGCAATGAGCCCCTCACCGACGCTGAAGACGTCGAAGTCATGCTACTGCAGGTCCTCGAGGACGAGTTTGGCATCCGGCTCGAAGACGAGACAGAAGTGCAGGTGGCCAAGGACATTATGGGGATAAGGAAGGAGGTGGGCGAGGGCAAGACGGATGAGATTGACCGACTGCACCAAAAGTGGGAGAGTAGGCAGGGCAAGGAGGTTGCGACAGGGGATGTGAATGTGAGGGAGAGCAATCAGGAGGCAGACTGGGATAGTGTAGATGAGGAGAGTGACGAGGATGGTGATGTGGATATGGACGATGCGCCGGCGCTGGTGCCTGCGAAGGCGAAGGAGCCGAAGCCTGAGCCGGAGATTGACGAGGATGGGTTTGAGAAGGTGGTGGGCAAGAAGAGGAGGTGAGGGTTCAGCGAGGTGCTGGAAACGAACATGAAGAGAGCAAGAGTTGGCATCGATAAATTCAAATGTATGAGGTCTTGAGACCCAAGCAGCATCATGCCTGAGAGCCGTGCACGAGTCGCACGAGCTAGTCACAAGCTTCAGATGGAGTAATTAACGAGTACAAGGCAAAAGTGTATTGATAGAAAGCGTTATAAATTCAGTTCATTGCTTTTTGGTGATGTTGACCGGTGTGACATGTGAGCGTGCCTGACCTCAGGCGGCGCTAGCTGGAGCTGCATGCAGGGTCCACCATCAGTGCGGGACCACACGCATTGGTAGCTCGCACCACTTCCACACCTGCCGAGTTTCTCACCAATCCCAGCAAGCATGGACTCCGCGTACGACCACATTCAGGAGGAGAGCTATCCTCAGGACAAGCCCAAGCAGCAGACGGGCGAGGGCAGCTCCGATGCGCAGCCCAGCAACTTCAACACCGAGGTCCAGGAAGCCTACAAGGCCATATCGAGCAGTCCGTGGGCAGCGCGACTGGGAGGGTTCTGGCAGACGGCGAAGAAGCAGGTATGCAGTCTCAGTCTTTGAGGTGTATAGATGTGTCTAATCATGTGACTACAGGGCGAACAGTACTACGAGACAGCGAGCAAGCAGGCAGCTTCTACCGGTAAGGACGCAACAGCCGGCGTCTCGACACTGATCAGCCACGCACGCAACCTGTCCGTTCAACCCAACGATGTGTCGACATCTACAGCAAAGGACACACCCACCGAAGGAGACTCAGACAAGGAGGACATGACGGCACACCCCGACCGCCCTGAGAACCTCGCTGCCGACATTGTCAAAGAAGCTGAAGGAATCCTCTCGCGCTTCCGCTCGGAAGCCTCCAAGCGCTTCAAAGACCTCGAAAAGGCAGAAGACGCCGCCGACGAGGCCCTCCTCAAGTTTGGCTCCAACATCCGCAACTTCCTCAGCGAGGCCGTCAGCATCGCACCACCCGTGTCCGGTTCGCAGGCCGACAAGGACGGCGCAGTGCTCTTCGAGTCGAAAGACAGCAGCGGAAGGAAGGTCGTGCACGCGACCAGGTTCGATGCGCAGTTACACGTCATCCACTCCTCGCTCGACTCGTTCCTCAAGGACCCAGCGTCGCCGCAATGGGAGGCATGGAAGAAGGAGTTCGACGCAGAGAAGAAGACCGACGCAATTGCAAAGGACTTGGAGAAGCACGAAGAGCTGAGGAACGCCATGGAGAAGGTGGTCCCTGAGAAAGTAGACTACCCAACCTTCTGGTGCAGATACTACTTCCTCCGCCACATCATCGAGAGCGAGGAGCAGCGCAGGAGAGACATGCTGAAGGGTACTGTACCCTCCCCTCTTGTCTCAACCCCTACACTAACAGAACTCCAGCATCCACCCCCGCCGAAGAAGAAGAAGTCGACTGGTCCTCCGACTCCGACTCAGACTCCGAACCCACCCCAGCAACAAAACCCATCACCGCATCAACATCAACCCCAACCCCAACCGCCGACCTCACCAAATCCCAAACCACCATCAAACCCTCTTCTTCTTCCACAGACACAGCATCCGAGACCGACACGGAGACTCTCAAACCCGCACACCCCCGCCGCTCCAACGACGAAAAAAGCGTAGCCGACAGCGACGCAAGCTACGACCTAGTCAGTGGCGCTACCAGTCGCGCGCCCAGTCGCGCACCGGGGGGTCCGCGGGTCAAAGGCGAGGAGGTGAGGAAAGATGGAGCTAAAGAGGGGAAGGTGGAGGAGGAGAGTGAGGATGATGATTGGGAGTAGATAGTTAGGAGGCTAGTTGTGTGTTATGGCGTTTTTTGGGGTTGGGTAAGACATGTTAGTCTTTGGTGGAATATGAATTTATGGTACTGGAATTGGATTTTACGACTTGTTTTTGCTTCGCTTTGTGGAAGTGAGAGGTATTGAGCTTGTTCGCTAACTATGCCGCTATGCAATGCTATGCCATGCTATGCTTTTATATGCAGATGTCCCCCGTTCTCGATATCTTCAGACCAGAATCTAACTAACTAACTAGTTTAATCTTCTACTCCCCTGCCCCCCCTGCCCCCGCATCTGCATCTGCACCCTCGTCTGCGTCGTCGCCCTCCTCAACAACGGACTCGGACTAGGACTAGGACTAGGACTCGGACTCGGACTCGGACTCGCAATCCCCAACACGGACGAGTTGGCAGCAGGGCGCTGGAGCGAGGAAATGTCGATGCTGGATTTACTTCTTCCGGTTGTGGAGCGGGGGGTTGGTGTAGTGGTTGTGGTGGTGGATTGAGAGTAAGGGGTCGAAGTACCTGAGCTTGAACGGAGAGGGTAGCCGTCGTAATCGTATGGAGTTTCATCTGCACCAGCGTCAC
Organism: Neodidymelliopsis sp. IMI 364377; assembly: GCA_027946375.1. Classification (NCBI taxonomy): domain Eukaryota; kingdom Fungi; phylum Ascomycota; class Dothideomycetes; order Pleosporales; family Didymellaceae; genus Neodidymelliopsis; species Neodidymelliopsis sp. IMI 364377. The sequence goes on from JAPEUT010000104.1 coordinate 83,844, forward strand.
GGTGATAGCCTTCTCTCCGATCGTGGTTTACACGCGCCAAATATTCCTCTCCCCTCCTCTTCACAGGACTCTCATCATACGGATCAAAGCCCACTCGAGCTCTTGCCTCGCGCCTAGCCCGCCGCCGCACCTCGGCGTCCCCGCCACTGCCCACGGTGCTGGATTCGGAGAGGAAGAAGGTGAGGAATTCGTCGGGGATGGAGAGGTGTGAGGATTGCTGGAATTGTTGGAGCGCGGTGAGGCGGATGAGCATTTCGAGCATGGAGAGGGAGGTTTTGATGGGCGGGAGCGTCGTGGGGGCTGTGG